>PVIY010048164.1:0-17448 GCA_004026745.1 Myrmecophaga tridactyla | reverse complement strand
GTTGGAGGACTGATTCGGGAGTGCTTGACTGAAACAAAATGAAATGCCAAATCCTAACCGCCTCGGTAGCTTTGAAGGCATTCCATCTTTTTAGAAGATGTGAAGTTACAGTTCATCTCCCCTGTTCAGATGGAAACTCTTGTTTTCACAATGTTAAATTTGTTTTTGTTTCTCTCTGTTCCTTCCAGTAGTTCACTAGGTTCTGACCTAGACTTTAAGCTTGAGAAGAGATTTTGCAATTGATTAGGATGTGTTTTAAATAGTTGAGGTACACAGGTGTTTTTCCCCTTAAGCATTGATTAAAAAAAAATTATTGGAAAAGTTACATATCAAACTGTAGTGTGACTTCAAGATACCAGTATCTCACTTTCATCTTCTTTTTTGAATACACTTATGCTACCTAAATTGTTCTTTGTTCTTTTTCATAAGCAAATGCAACTTTATGTTCTTAGTAAATACTGACAGCGTGCTTTACTTAATAGTCAGTCCCAAGTTTGGCGATGCAGTGTAGATTCTGCTTGATATAATGTCTTTTTTGCTTAAGCATTTGCATGACTGTTAGTGCTTTGAAGTCAACTGAAAAGTGCACAAGTTATAAATATGGAAGAAAGAGCAACCTATCATACTTAACAAGGACCCCTGAAAATTTTCATACTGAGACTGTATGTAGATTTCAGTTTTGTGTTTCCTGTAAGTTGATCAAAATGTCCGGAAAAAAATGACTAAAACTGTTTGTGTCTTTGTATGTATTTATTACTTGATGTAATAAAGCTTATTTTCATTAAAAAAATGTGACAGACACAAAGTGAGCACATGCTATTGGAAAATGGTACTGACAGACTTGCTTAATGCAGGGTTGTCACAAATCTTCAATTTGTGAAGTAAAGTGAAGTGTAATAACGCAGGGTATGCCTGTAGGTTGCCTCTATAACCAAATGGTGTGCATTTTTCTTTTTATTGAGGTGCTAAATGTAACAACTTGTTCTTTACGGTAGAAGATATGTTTTGATGTGTTATGACATCTTATGTTAAGAATGAAGAAATTTCACTAAGGTGGTAGGCATCTTAATTTTTGTAGGATTTATTTTAATCTTTCTGGCACACATGTGACTTATCAGGATGTCTAGGGTATCAAGTACTGGTCACTCACTCCAGTATGATGCTGTCAGTGTAGTAGGTACGCATTATCTCCTTTGAAATGGTGGATGATCAAGATTCTAGCAGACTAGGTCTTGACAGAGGGCTGGAGAATTGATAGAGCCCTGAATAAAGAAAATGAAAGTATATTGTTTACTCTGCCAAATAAAAGCAATCTGCTTCTGGAGGTCCTTACCAACAGGCATTTGTAGCTCTCTAAGCCTTCAGATATCTTGCTCTGCAGTATACAAAGGAAGTTTTGACATCTCTACTTAAATTAATTTAGGCCACCTTTAAATCCCAATTTCAGTAAACCAGCCAAGTAAACTGTTGCAGCCACTTCATTGCTTAAGCAAATACATCTATACTAATAAATTCAGCTCAATCCAAAATTACATTTATTTCTACCTGGCATAACGCCCATGGAATCCATTTCTATAAATATTCCCCAGATTTTTGCTGACATATTGGCAAAATCTTTCAATTCTCTTTTTTAACCTCTTCGTGGGTCACAGTTTGTACTATTCTTGGAATCTGTTTGGATTTGAGTATTGTTATATATCAAGAAACAATGAGGTACATGAGTGTGGTTCTTGAGAACAATCAGTATGTCTATGTATGGTGACTCTCTCGAGCAAGGTTATTATAGAATATGCAGGAAAGGGAAAAGTAACATCTTCAGTTGGGAGGATATCACTTTTTTGGCAAAGGAGGTCTGGCATAATTTGGAGGTTGAAGGGGTTGAGGGGGCTGGTATCTACCCAATGTCTCTATTAAAATTCTCATAGTCTCAGTCTTTCTCTATCAACATTATAACTTTTAGTTACATATTAAAAATCAAGGCTGTACCTTTAATTTGGTCAACCACAAGAACAGACTCTGGGTTTGTTTTTCAGAAATCCAAACTTTGAGTTACAAGAAAGGAGGAATCGCCTCAGGGCAGTCATAATTTGTGGCTTTCTACCCATCTATTCAGCTGGGAATTTAAAGCTCAGAGCTTTTTATATTCTTTCACTAGGCTCTCCATGCACTTGGAAACAGTTCATCTCACAGTCTTCATATTCTTTATTTCTATCATAATATTCTATTACTATAGCTACTTGGTCTGCCTCAGCCTTTCCTTCAATAGGCCCTTAACTCTAGCCAATTACAGATAGTAAATTAAGTAACTGTATTGCCAATGTATGCCATGAACTAGCAGGGTCTCCTTTTCCACCATGAATGAGTTCATTATAACTTTCAGATCTAAATAATCATAAAAACAAGTTTCAGAACCACTTCCAGTGCAAAAGATGTTCAGAATTAAAGCCAATCTATATATTATGGGAATAGAAGGTCTAATTTAGAATTAGGGGCTTATATAGCTATGGGAAGAGCTGATATGGGAGAGCAGAAATCAAGGAAACTATTGCTGAAAGTCAGAAGAGTCTGTGTCTCTCATTAATATCCACTGGAGAACATCCATTGCAGAGGAGACTTTAAAAACAAACCCAACCTCTTCCCTTGGACATCCTAGCATCTGCCCAATAAGTCCAAAGAAAATTGCCATGGTAGCATGGAGGAAGATTCATGGGCTCAATTATGTACATTTCCTCTCACCAAGGATGATTTAGCACTCAATGTTCTAGCATTGGAGAATAATGCTGAACCCTTGATTTGGTGCCATACTTCAGAGACCATTGCCAGCTACCTGGTGGCAGGTTAATCACATTTGACACCTTTTACCATGGAGGAGGCAGCAATTTCTTCAAACTGGAATTGATAATTTTTCTAGATATAGCTTTGCATTATGTGACTGCATATGCATCCACACTACTAGCTGAAGTCTTACAGAATGCCTGGCCCATTGTCATGACATCTCTCACATGTTGCCTTAGATTAAGGAACCCATTTTATTGCAAAGGAAATGAGGCAAGGAGCTCATCACTACATGATTTATTGGTCAATGTAACCCATCATCTAGAAGTAGCCTGCCTGATGTAACAGTGGAACTACTGAATGAAATGTCAGCTAAGCCACCAGAATGGGGACAATGCCTTGTAGAATTGCAGTGCTGTTCCTCACATGTGGTATAAGTGCTGTACCAATAGCTGATAAATGCTGCTGTGTCCTTAATAGATAGAATATGCAGGTCCATAAACAAGGGGGTAAAAGCAGAGTTGACCCACTCATCATCAATCCCAGTGACCTACTTAGGAAATTTGTGGTTAAAATCTGTTTTGGTTTGCTAAAGCTGCTGGAATGTAATATACCAGAAATGGGTTGGCTTTTAAAATGAGGATTTATTAGATTACAAATTTACAGTTCTAGGGCCATGAAAGTGTCCAAATTAAGACACCAAGAAGAAGAAACCTTCTCTGAGGAAAGACCGCTGGCACCCAGGATTCCTCTGTCACATGGGAATGCACATGGCTGGTGTTTGCTGGTCCTTTACTCCTGGGTTCCTTGCTTTTAGTTTCAGGTTCCAGTAGCCTCTTCTCTGAGAATCTGTGGGTCACCTCTTAGCATCTTAAACTCTCTCTCTCTCTTTCTGTGTTTCTTCCCATTATCCTCCCATAAAGAATTTCAGTAAAGGATTAAGATCCACCTTGAATTGGTCACATTTCAATTGAAACAACCTAACCAAAAAGTCCAACTCACATGTTTTAGTTTGTTAAACTTTGGAATGCAATGTTCCAGAAATGGAATGGCTTTTAAAAGGGGAGTTTATTAAGTTGCAAGTTTACAGTTTTAAGAGTATCAAAATCCTCAAACTAAGGCATCCAGGGAAAGATACCTTGATTCAAGACAGGCCGATGGGGTTCAGAACACCTGTCAGTTTCAGAAGGTATGTATCTGGAGTCTGTTGGGGTCTTTGGCTTCTCGTTTCAAAATGGCTTCCCTGGAGGCATTTTCCTTCTGTATCTCCAAAGGTCTCTGGCTGTGTGGGCTCTATTTTTCCAAAATGGTTCCCTCTTAAAGGACTCCAGTAAGCAACCCCACTTTGAATGATTGGAGACAATCTCCATAGAAACCACTTAATCAAAAGATCCCACCCAGCAATACTGAATCAGGGTTAAAGAACATGGCTTTTCTGGGGTGCACAATAGCTTCAAACCAGCACACTACAATAGGTCTGCACCCATAGGAATGGGTTAAAAGAACATGATTTTTTCTGGGGCACATAACAGCTCCAAATTATTATTCCATCCCAGCAAATATAGGCTTTGCCAGAGGTCCTGTTTCCTGGGTATGGGGGCAAAACAATCTCTCCAGGTGGCAAGATAAAATTTTCACTATATTTTAAGTTGTAAATCTCACCTGGTAGCCTTGGGCTACTCATGCCAGTGGACCAGCAATAAAGAGAGGTGTTACTGAACAGGCCGCAGCAATTGACATCATGGTCAGAAGTAGGGTTGCTACTAGCAAGGAGGGTAGGGAGGAGTACATCTAGAACCCAGGAGATTCATGGGTATTTCTTGGTGCTTTCATGCCCAGTAATGACCATGAATGGGCAATTGCAGAAACCTTGGGCTGGAAAAGATAGAGCAACTAAGAGCTAAGATCTATTGGCGATGCAACTTGGGTCACTCTTCTAGGCAAGCAACCAACTGAAGTGCTGGTTGAATGTGAGGGGAATCCAAAATAGATGATGGAGGAGAATGATGATTAATATCCAATTACAGGCTTTGGAGCATCTTCAGCTTCAGCTGCAGGGACTGAATTTTGGGCTGCTAACACTGTGTACATCATTGTAGGGTTTCATAACTGGTCATTATCTTCAAGTATTCCATTTGTACCTCCCCTCTGTACCTCCCCTCTTAGGCAAGAACAAGTGCTTCTTGTTTTTATACGAGATTAATATATCATAAGAGACTGTGAGCAGATCTGAGTGAAACCAGGGCTGAACTGTACCAAACATAGTTTATGTGCTTATCCAGATTTTCTCCTGTGCCCTTCTCCAGCCTTCTCTCTCTTGTTCAATGAAAATTTCTGTCCTCACTGCTTAGCCTCATCTGCTAACATTACCAACTCTTTTAGAATGAGAACTAGACTATAGCTCAGTTTCCTATGTGATTACCATGTGGGGACCTCAACATCTCTGGTGCTCAAGTTCCACCATACTGGTTCTAAGAAGGCTCTCTGTCTACCCACCACATCCAAGTGTGGCTGAAAGACCATGCTGTGGGATGTAGGATCTGACTTTCCCAGTAAATGTTGTTTTAGAGAACCCAAAATGGGCAGATGGAGTTAATGCTCCATGGGCAAACCTTGAACAATGAGAGACAACAGCTAGGAAGGAGTTGGTAGATAAATTCCTCTTCTTTCCTTCTGTGCTGTTTTAATCTTAATCCCATTTCATAAAGGCAGAATAATCCCTATTCAATACTGTATGTTTGAAACTGTAATCATATCATCTCCCTGGAGATGTGATTTAATCAAGAGTGGTTGTTAAGCTGGATTAGGTGACGACACATCTCCACCCATTTGGGTGGGTCTTGATTAGTTTCTGGAGTCCTATAAGACAGGAAACATTTTGGAGAAAGAGGTAGATTCACAGAGAGCAGAGGAGAATGACATAGCCATGAGCAGCAGAGTCCACCAACCAGCGATCTTTGGAGATGAAGGAAAATGTCTCCTGTGGAGTTTCATGAAACAGGAAGTCAGGAGAAGATGCTAGCATATGATGCCCTGTTTGCCATGTGCCCTTCCAGATGAGAGAGGAACACTGACCGTGTTCACCATGTGCCTTTCCAGATGAGAGAGAAACTGTGACTGTATTTGCCATGTGCCTTCTCACTTGAGAGAGAGACCCTGAGCTTCATTGGCCTTCTTGAACCAAGGTATCTTTCCCTGGATGCCTTAGATTAGACATTTCTATAGACTTATTTTAATTGGGACATGTTCTTGGCCTTGGAACTGTAAACTAGCAACTGATTAAATTCCCCTTTTTAAAAGCCATTCTGTTTCTGATATATTGCATTTCAGCAGCGAGCAAACTAGAACACCTTCCCAGGACAGACTGTTTCAGAGTGTGTAGTTCTGTACAACTTTTTGGGAAGATGCCTTCATGCTGTGCTTTCTTGTGAAATTGTGGCCAGTTTGAAGTGCACTGTCTTCTATTTACGTTCTCTTCTCCACTCCTTCGCTTCCATTTTCTTTTCACTCCTTCTGTTCTGGGGTTGTTCTTCCCAAGAAAGGCTTGTCATGTAAACTTTGCCTCGAGCTTGGTTTTGTAGGAGATCTGAGCTAAGACAAGGAGAACTATAGAAGTGGAATGACTGGGTCAAAAGCAGCTTGTTTGTTTTTTGGCTTTGGTAGAAAGCAGCAGAAATGGCTTGTGTAACTTAAGCCAGAGAAGAAAAAACCAAAAGACAATGAAACATTTTTAAAGGAAGTAACTCAAAGATTGAAAAGAAAAACTGAAAGCAAACCAAAGAATATATGGGAACTGAGAAGAACAGCTGGTTTATATAATAGAACTAATGGATGATATTTGTGGTAGTCTTAAAATACGTCCATAAATTCTTTGATACTCCTTCCTTCAAGAGGTGGAGCCTAATTCCCCTTAGTTGAATGTGGTTTGTACTTAGTGACTCAATTATAAGGAATAAAATGTGGGCAGAAGTAATGGTGTGGCTTTCTGATGCTAGACCATAGAAAACATTGTGGCTTTCACCTTGCTCTCTTGGATCACTTCCTCTGGGGGAAGCCTGGGGCTGCCATGTTATGAAAATAGTCAAACAACTCTGTGGAGAGGCTTAGATGGTGAAAGACTGAGTTTGGCCAACAGCCATGTGAGTGAGCCATTTTGGAAGCAGATTCACCAGTCCAGTAAAGCTTTCATGAGAGACCCATGAACCAGAATCACAAGCTAAACAGCTCCAGAATTCCTGACCACAGAAATTGTATGATTATAAATGTTTGTTGTTTTAAGCCACTAAATTTTGGGGTGATTTTGTTTTTGCAGGAATAGATCAAGAATACAGTAGCTTTAGATATCAACCATCATTATTGATCTTTGAGTAAAAATTACTATCTCATCTGTACAAGAGGGTTAATAGTACATTATTCATAGAGCATTTATTAGGATATAAAATGATCAAAGTAATGTCTAGAACAAAGTGAGAAGTCAATAAATGTTAGTAGCAGTAGTGGTAGTTGTCACAGTGGTAATCTCCCAAGATTTAAGTTCTTGGGAGAGAGATACATAGGCTCCACCCAATCAAGATGGTGGAGTGAATGCTTTAGGGCTCTGTTCCCCCACAGAAACTTTGAACAACCATCCAAAACTATTTCTAAAAGCTCCAGAAAGCAGTTACAGGACTGAAGTAACAGGGTGAGCACCAAATCAAGAAAAAGACTACTTAAAAGTGGTAGAATCTTGTGGAACACTGGCTAGTCCCTTCCCCATCCCCTTACTGGCTTGACACAAAGCCAGCCTGCACTTCCAGTGCAGATCCCTAGTCCTGCTTCTGGAGGTGCAGAGGAATGCTCATGCATATACTGGAAGCATCTATGTCTGGCCCAATCTATCTGGCCTGAGGTACTTGCTGTCCTGGAACTTATCCCTGCATGTAGAAGGTAGCTCACAGAACTCTCCTATAGAATGCTAAGGTCAGCAACCAAGTTGTGCTGCCAGGGCAAGAGATTGCTGGCTGTAGGACATACAGTGCAGTGCCTGGAATTGTGAGGATTCTGTTTCCTAGGAAAGAGGGGACATTTGTATCCATGTAAACAGAGGAATTCCTAGAGCCACATGTGCATGTCCAAGATAAGAGGCATGTACAAAAAGGATCAAGCGAGGCCCCTGTGCTTTGGCATGGAGCTTGGTTTGGATAAGCTCTGAAGGAGAGCAGTTACACAGGTCAATCTGCAAAGACTGAGACAGGTGTTTTCTTTTTCTTCTTCTTCTTCTCTTCCTTTTTCTTCTCCTCCTCCTTCTTTTAAAAAATATTTAAATATTTTCACTGACAAATCTTCACATACACACAGTCCATAAATGGTGTACAATCAATGGCTCATAATATCATCACATATTTGTGATTCATCACCATGATCATTTTTAGAACATTTGCATCACTCTAGAAAAAGAAATAAAAAGAAAAAAAATACATATCCATTACCCCTCTCTCTTATTGACCACTAGTATTTCAATCTACCCAATTTATTTTACCCCTTATTCCCTCTATTATTTATTTATTTATTTTTTATCCATATTTTTTTACTCATCTGTCCATACCCTGGATAAAAGGAGAATCAGACACAAGGTTTTCACAATCACACAGTCACATTGTAAGTTTTATTGTTATACAATCATGTTCAAGAATCAAGGCTACTGGTACATATCATTATCTTAACCAGAAACCTTTATTTCTTTACGCAGTTTTGATCTATTGTATAGTATCCTTTTCTTTTAACCTGAAAAACACCTTTTAGTATTTTTTGTAGGGTTAGTCTAATGATAATGAAGTTCCTCAGTTTTTGTTTATCTGGGTATGTCTTAATCTCTCATTTTTGAGAGACAGTTTATATAGAATTCTTGGTTGGTATTTTTTGCTTTCAGGACTTAAAATTATGTTTTCCTATTACCTTCTTGCCTCGGTTGTTTCTGATGAGAAATTGGCACTTAATCTTATTAAGACTCTCTTGTATGTGATGCATTGCTTCTCTCTTATAGCTGTCAGAATTCTCTATTTACATTTGGCAATTGTCAGTTTGATTATAAATGTCTTGATGTGTGTCTGTTTGGGTTTTTCCTGTTTGGAATTTGTTGAGATCCTCGGATGTGTGTATTCCTGTCTTTTGCTAAATCTGGGACGTTTCTAGCCATAGTTTTGAATATTCTCTCTGACCCTTTCTTTTTCTTCTCCTTATGGGGCTTCCACCACGCACATAGTGGTGTGCTTGATGGTATCCCACAAGCCTCTCAGGCCCTATTCACCTTTCTTCATTCCTTTTATTTTCTGCTGCTCAGAGTGAATGATTTCAATGGGCCTATTTTCAACTTCACTTATTCTTTCTTCTGCCAGCTCCAATTTGTTGTTGAACCACTCTAAGAAATTTTATAATTTCTGTTACTCTAGTATTCATCTCTGCTTGGTTCCTTTAATTATTTTTGTCTTTTTATTGATATTTTCTTTGTGCTTATATAACATTTTCCTATGTCATTTAGTTCTTTGTATATGTTTTCCTTTAGCTTTTGAGCATATTTACAATGATTTTTTAAAAGCCTTGGTCTGGTATGTTCAAGATCTGGTCCTCTTCATTGATGGTTCCTGTATTAGCTAGGGTTCTCTAAAGAAACAGAATCAGCAGGAGATATCTGCTAATATAAAATTTATAAAAGTGTCTCACGTAGCCTTGGGAACGTAGAGCCCAAGGTCTGTAGGGCAGGCCACAAGCTGGTAACTCCGATGAAGTTCCTCAACGAACTCTCAGGAGAGACTGGCTGGACAATCATGGGAATGGAAGAGTCCAAAATCCTTAGGGCAGGCTGTGAAGCTGGCAACTCTGATGAAGGATCTGGATGAACTCCACAGGAGAGACTCACTGGCTGAAGCAGGAAGAGTGACTGTCTCTTCTGAACCCTCCATAAAAGCCTTCCAGTGATTAGATAAAGCATCACTCATTGCAGAAGACACTACCCTTAGCTTATTACAAACATAACCAGCTGTTGATACAGCCAACATGATCATGATTTAAGTTCATGAAATGTCATCATAGCAACAAACAGGCCACGGCTTGCCCAACCAGATGACTGGGCACCACCACTTGGCCAAGTTGAAACATGAACTTGATCATGACAGTCCACCCCTTGTCAACATAGCAGCTATACACATCACCTTTAGCCATACTTAATCTCTAAAATGAAAACAATAACAAGCACATGTTTTCCTCACCTAACAATACTCAGCTATCCCACGTACAACTGGAAACACATTAAATCTCCCTAGAATAGGGTGCAAGTCCTTGGGTAATTTTCACTCTTAAACTTGATATCTTTCAACTTAAATACTATAACATGAACAAAACAGCATTACAGTCCTCATTTCTGTAACTGATCATGTGGTTATAGTTCATATTTATCACTACCTTCTTCCATTACCCATTCCATGTTCCCTTTACCCTCAGCAAGCATTTCAGCTGGCGTGGTTCTTTGCCTGGTGGGGTGACCCAAACCTTCATTCCTGAAGTTTCAGAGCAATTGGTAGTCCTGCCTGGATTGGGTTGTTGCAGTTTTCCATTGATTTTAATCACAGGGCATGGTAGTACTAACAGATGCCCTAAGGGATCTCCTATATTTCAGGAAAACTCTTCTTTACCTCTATTGTGTAGTTGCAGTCCTACTTTCCTCTAATAGTCAGGGTTAATCACCCCAGCCAGTAAATCCCCTTCTTGGCTTGTTGATCCAGGGCCAAAGTGACCTGGTGGCAGTCTTACATTCCAGTTCAATGGAATCATTGCTGTTTCTCCTGGTGGAAGCACCCCCCCCCTTCTGGAACTAAAATCTGTAGACCAGAAGAGCTCAAGGTCGCAGGGACAGGAAGCAAAAATTTTCTTAGTGGATTGCTAGGAGTAATATTGAGTGTTGCAACTCCCATTTCCACTCCTTGGTTCCTGGATGCATGAATCCTAGCTATGGGAGAAGCAACACCATACAGTGGATGCTGGTTCAGAGCATACACAGCCTCCTGAGAACATCATCCCAGCCCTGCAAGGTATTACCATCTAGTTGGCACTGTAGATGAGTTTTCAAAAGGCCATCCTACCATTCTTTCAATCCAGCTGCCTTTGGTTGATGGGGAACATGGTAAGACCAGAGAATTCCATGAGCATATGCCCATTCCCACACTTTATTTGCTGTGAACCGGTTCATTGATCAGAAGCAATGCTGCGTGGAATACCATGACAATGGATAAGGCATTCTGTAAGTCCATGGGTGGTAGTTTTGGCAGAAGCATTGCGTGCAGGAAAACCAAACCCATATCCAGAGTTGTGTCTATTCCACTTAGAACAAATCGCTGCCCCTTCCATGAAGGGAGTGGTCCAATGTAACCATGTAACTGGCTGGTCACCTTGGGGAATGGTGCCATATCTGGGGCTGCGTGTGGGTCTCTGCTGCTGGCAGATTGGGCACTCAGCAGTGGTTGTAGCCAAGTCAGCCTTGGTGAGTGGAAGTCCATGTTGCTGAGCCCATGCATAACCTCCATCCCTACCACCATGACCACTTTGTTCATGAGCCCAGTGGGCAATGACAGAGTTGCTGGGGAAAGAGGCTGACTGGTATCCACAGAACAGGTCCTCTTATCCACTTTATTATTAAAACCTTCCTCTGCTGAAGTCACCCTGTGGTGTGCATTCACATGGGACACAAATATGTTCATGTTTTTAGCCCACTCAGAAAGGTCTATCCACATACTTCTTCCCCAGACCTCTTTGTCATCAATTTTCCAATTATGGTCTTTCCAAGTCCCTGACCATTCAGCCAAACCATTAGCAACAGCCCATGAGTCAGTATACAAATGCACCTCTGGCCAGTTTTCCTTCCAAGCAAAATGAACAACCAGGTGCACTGCTCGAAGTTCTGCCCACTGGGAAGATTTCCCCTCACAATTGTCCTTCAAGGACACCTGAGAAAGGGGTTGTAGTGCTGCAGCTGTCCACTTTCGGGTGGTACCTGTATATCATGCCAAACCGTCTGTAAACCAGGTCCAAGTTTTCTCTTCCTCAGCCAATTCACTGTAAGGAACTCCCCAAGAGGCTATAGCTCTGATCTGGGAAAGAGAAGGTAATGTGGCAGGAGTGGAGATCATGGGCATTTGGGCCACTTCCTTATGTAACTTGTGCCTTCAGGACCTGCTCTGGCTCTATTTCATATATACCATTTCCATTTTATGATGGAGTGCTGATGCACATGCCCAACTTTATAGCTTCCATTCAATTGAAATGGAAGACTCCAAAATCCATAGGGCAGGCTGTGAAGCTGGTGACTCTGATGAAGGGTCTGGATGAACTCCACAGGAGAGGCTCACCAATTGAAGTAGGAAGAGTGACTGTCTCTTCTGAATCCTCCTTAAAAGCCTTCCAGTGATTAGATTAAGGATCACTCATTGTAGAAGACACTCCCCTTAGCTGATTACAAATGCAGAAGGCACTCTCCTTAGCTGTGGATACAGGTGACATGATCATGGTTTAAGTCCATGAAATGTCATTGTAGCAACAGACAGGCCAGGGCTTGGCCGACCAGATGACCGGGTACCACCATCTGGCCAAGTTGATACATGAACCTGACCATGACAGTTCCTAATGTTTTAATCTTTTCATAAGCCAAAGCTTCCTGTTTTTTTTTTTTTGTATGTTTAGTAATCTTTTGTTGGAACCTTTTTGATATTTTAATTTGCTATCTCTGGAATTTAGACTTTGAAGTGTCTTTTCCTTCAGTTTTTATCCAGTTAGTATTTTGACAGATATTTCCCTGAATGTCAGGAGCTAACAAGTTTTTGAATATTAGATCGTGCAAGTTCTCTGTTTCAGAGCTTAGCTGTCCTGCAGTTCTAATAATGAGTTTAAAAATAACCTGAGGCACAGTGTAAGCTTGTCTCCAGACTTTTCTCCCAATGCAACTTGCTATGGGCATGCATGTGTGACCCTAGGTATTCCCTTGTTTATATGGATACAAATGTTCTCATTCCCCTAGTTTGCTAGTTTGAAAGTGTTGTATACCCCAGAAAAGTCATGTCCTTTAATCCTGATTCAATATTGTAGGGTGGAAACACTTTAATTAGATTATATGTGCAGAGATGTGACAGTCCCCATTGGGGTGCAGCCTTTTGATTAGATTATCTCCGTGGAGATGTGGGTGCCCAATTGTGGGTGTGGCCTTTTGGTTAGATGGAGATGTGACTCTGCCCATTTAAGGTGAGTCTTGATTAGTCTACTGGAGTCCTTTATAATGGGAAACATTTTGAAGAAACCATAGATGTAGACACTTGGAGAACAGTTGCTTCAGAGCTGACAGAGACATGGACGTTTGGAGTCCCAACAGGGAGAGTAGATGCCTAGAGACAGGCAAAGCCCAGAAAATGTTGCCATGTATCTTCCCATGAGATGCTAAGCAAGCTAGAATCCAGAATTGTATCCTGGAGGAGCCAAGTGAAGGGTCCACAGAAGCCAAGCGAAGAACCCCTACAGGAAACAGACTGAAAGCAACAGAGCCCAGAAGCAAGGGACCAGCAGATGCTAGCCACATCTCTTCCCAGCTGACATGGAGGTTCTGGATGGCATCAACCTCTCTTAGTGAAGGTAACCTCTGTTGGTGCTTTAATTTGGACATTTTCATGGGCTTAGAACTGTGAACTTGAAACATAATGAATTCCCTATCTTAAAAGCTGTCCATTTCTGGTATATTGCATTCTAGTAGCATTAGCAAACCAACACACCCAGGCCACTGTTTCTTCATGGTCCTGGTTGCTACGTTGGATATCCTATGGCTGGTTCTCCTTTGCCCCTGGATTTGACTGTTCTCCTACACCATCCTGCAGGAGACTCTGTGATATGAATATAGGCTCAGGGCAAGCTCTGGACAACAAGCCTATGCTGTGTGTTCTGGTTAAATCTTTCAGGATACCCCTTGCTGGCTCAGATTGGCACAGACATACACGAACCCAGTGTATACAAAAAGATTAATCTGCTCCTTCTACAGTTGGGGCCAGAGACCTATTCCATGACAAGCTGGTGAGGGGATGGAAAAGGGAACAATAAGGGCACTACAGAGGTTTTCCTAGCATTTTAAGTCACTTTTTTCTTGATTCAGCTCATGTCCTGTTACTACAACACTAACTTTTCTTGGAGCTTTGAGAAAATTGTTTCTGCCAGTTCTTGCTGGTTGTTCAAAGTGTCTGTGTATGGAAAGACCCCCGGAGCATCTTTCAGGCTGGGGGCCAGAATGTTAATTTTTTTTGTATGCTATATGGCAGGGTCACATTTCATTATTTTTCCATGTGAGTTTTCCATTATTGCAGCACCATTTGTTGAATTTGTTTGTTTGTTTTTTGGGAAGTGCATGGATCGGTACTTGAACCTGGGTCTCCTGCATGGCAGGCAAGAATTCTACCACTGAGTTACCCTTGCACCCCCACAATGTTAAATTTTTAATAAGTGAAATTGATCAAGCTTTTATTATTTCTTTTGATTTTTTATACTTGGAAAGTCTATCACCTTCTAGAAGTTAGACAACTATTTACCTATATTCTTTCAGTGAATAATGTTGATTACTATGTTTTACATTTGATTTGCATCCATGTTGGTATTATTCTGACATATTGTATTTAATGTGGATCTTAAAACCATTTTATTTTATTTTTTATTGATATATATGTTTTAATGTCTGATAGCAAAAAGGATCATAAGTGAGGGTATTCTGGGAGGATTATCACTTTAATGTATATCCCAAACCCTTCTATATCCTAGTTTCCACTCTGGAGCATCACAAAAACCAAAGTGAGTTCACTGGTGGCACTTGGTATGTGACTCAGATTCTCTTGTTTTCTGGAAGTGGCAGTAAGTGTAGGTTTTCTTCAATCAAGAAATGGTCAAGACAAAGGATGAACGACCAGTGAAAAGGCATCTCTCTCCTCAAATCCTGGTGTGGAGACCAAAATTTTTTTTTTTACGCATAATAAATATTTATTATTATTCATTGTTTATCACTTCCCAGCTCTCTATAATATCTCCACTCACTGGGCAAGCAAAGTTTACAAATACATAACAATTGGTCTCACTCTCCACAACAAAGTTGTGTTCCAAATCTTCATGGTAATAGGGCAAATGATTGTAAAGTTCATCCGAATCCCATGTTGGGGGTTCACTGCAATGACAAATATGCCTCTTCAGTAAAGGCTGCTGCACACAGTTGCCAGCTTGGCCCCAGGGTGCTTACTTGGCATCTGTGAGATACTTGGCACAAGAGGCATCTGGTGTTCCCCAGGTAAGGCACCGAGGAGACACTCCCATTGCTGCTGAAGACCTTCAAGTCCCTTGTTTCCAAGTATAAGCAGGGAGTTTCTCATACGTGAACTTGCTGCCTGCTGCCTTATTTCTAAACCACCTTCTCCAAGCTTCACTCTTTCATTTTGGTTCTTGTCTCCAACTTTGGACTTGACCTTCAGGATCACTGGTTTTTTTTTTTTTTTTTTTTTTTTTGTATGAGCAGGCTCCAGGAATTGAACCCGGGTCTCCAGCATGGCAGACGAGAATTTTGCCACTGAGCCACTGTTGCACCGTCATTTTACTGAGATAAACTTGGATCTCTTCAACAATTCTTGTTCTCTTCCCCAGCTGTGCTAGCCCCTCACAGCTCAGATCAAGACCCTCCAACTGTTTCTTATGATCATATTACCTTTTTTGTTTTTGTAGTGTTGTAAAATTTTTCAAACCGTTAGAAAATTATAGAGAGTAATGAACAAGCACTATGTAGCTGCCTCCTCGAACAACAAGTGTTGGTATACTTGCTTCAGAGTTTTTAAAGATAAAAAATATTACAAATGTAATTGAAGTGATTTTTTTTTTACCCTTCCCTAAGCCCTTTCATTCTCTACTTCTCTAAAGGCAAATCACTATCATGAAGCTGATGTGTGCATAACCCATTCATGTTTTCATACTTGCATTTCATATGTATCCATAAATAAGATTTAGTCTTACTTTGCTTTTAAAATGTACAGCAAAAATGGGTGGTGCAGCAGTAGCTCAGTGGCAAAATTCTCACCGCCATGCTGGAGATCCGGGTTTGGTTCCTGAAGCCTGCCCATGTTAAAAAAAGAATGAACAGCAATAATATTATACTATAGATAAAATTCTGTGACTTGCCTCTTGCACACATTATATTTTTAGGATATCCATGTTGATACTTATAACTCTTTCATTTTAAGTATTGTATGACATTCAATCATATGAATAAAAAAATGAATGTATTTGTCTGTTTCTCTATTGATGAATATGTAGGCTTATTTCAATCTTTTGTTTTTCCTTTGGCATTTACCAACATAACTGCAAAGAGTTTCTCATACATGTCTCTTTTCATGTATACATGCAGAAATACCTCTTGAGCATAGATGTAGAAGTGGAAGTGGAGCTTTTAGTATAAGGATATCTTCAATTTTATTAGATATTGCCTAACTGCTCTTCAAAATGATTGATGGACCAATTTACACTCCCACCAACAGTATGTGAATTCCAATGCCCTCTAATTCTAACATTTGTTCTTGCCAGACTTTAAGTTTTTTCTCTGAATGTAAAAAGCTATCTCATTAAAAAAATATTTTTTCCTTATCACAAATGAGGTTCTCTGTGTTTTCCTATATGTATTGCTCTTCTTTTTTCTTTCCTACAAATTACCTGCACATCGTTTGCTCGTTTTATTTTCCTACAGACTTTAAGGCTTTCTTTAGAGGATACTAATGATTTGTCTGTTATATATGTTGCAACTTTCGTTTCCCAATCTTTGTATGGTCTTTTAACTTGTTAATGATGTCTATGTTTACACAGATTATATGGTTAAAGTCAAATTGGCCAATTTTCTTATTATTTCCGAAGGTTTCTTGATTCCAGCTTGTAAATGATGGTCGATTCCTTCAAAGACAGACTGCATCAGCTCCCTTACTGTGCGAGTCATCGAAGGGGCTGATCTTGCTGGCAGTCTTGGAAGGTGTGTGATGCCTATAGGTTTTGTTGGTAGATGAATACCAGTTTCAATGTATACCTGAAAAGACCAGCAAGCCGAGGAGGGGTCAGCATTCATCAGCCCATTTGTCTCTGCCTCTCAGGAATAAAAACTTGCATGATTTTTACCTTCTGCTGGACTGTCACTGTGTGGGAGTCTCTGACTTACACAAAAATTACAGTTCACTTAAGGGAGGGAGGAGACCAAATTGAATAATCACAGCTAGCGGGTCCTTCTGAGACTAAGTGAAACGATGAGTAAGAAAAAGAGAACCTTAATAAAAGTGCAACAAGAACTCAAAAGGTGATGCAACTAAAGCTCAAAAAAAACTTCCAGAACCGCAAGACATGATTTTTTAATTTAAAGCCTTCATCGATTAATTAAAAATAGTTGTCAGAGGTGAGAACTGAATCAATATCCTATTGATTAAATGAAAAAATATTTTAAAATCCAGAGTACAGATATGAACAACTAGAAATGGTAAGTGAAAAAGACAGTTGATTCAAATGATAGCTCCCAGAGGTTGAACACATAAATAATAGAGGAGTTATAGAGTATAAAATAGGAGAATAGATGGAAAAGTAATAATTAAAACACAAATAGAAAAATGC
>PVIY010048163.1:0-17454 GCA_004026745.1 Myrmecophaga tridactyla | reverse complement strand
TCTCCTTTCTTTCCTTCCTCCCTCCCTTTTTCTTTTCTCATTTTATCTAAATAAATTCAGTGCACAAATTTAACCATACAGATGAGAATATTTTTATGCATGTATATACATGAGTAGCCACCACCAAAATGCAAATACAGAATATTTCCAGTCCATCTGAACACTCCTTCCCCCTGGCTGGTCACCAGAGATTGGTTTGGCCCACCTTGGCATAAATGGACTCTTCCAGGATTGTGATGGGCACAACCTTGGGTGATCTCAGTGGTCCACACCCTGGTAAAAACCTCTTCTCCTTGAGCACAGGTGGACCCTGTGACCTGCTTCTAACAGGAATAGACACTGTCGTGATAACATCACGTTACACAGGATGCTGCATGAGCAGCAGGGAGGGAGGGACTCCCTTGCTGGCTATGAAGAAGGCAGCTGCTACCTTCGGAGAGGGCCTGGGAGGAGAACAGGTAGCAGAGGATCAGAGGTGGCCTCCAGGAGCTGAGAATCACTCCAGCCAATGGCCTGTGAGAAAATGGGCCCTGAGTTCTACAGCAGCAAAGGAATGGATCCTACCAATGGCCATGTGAGCTTGGGACAGGGGCTCGAGCTCCAGAGTACATGGCAGCCCAGTCAACTCCTTGAATGGACCCTTCCAAGAGCCTGAGCTGAAGACCCAGCTCGGCCAGATCGAGACTCCTAGGTCACAGATACTACATGATAAATGTGTGTTGTTACCATAGGCCACCAACTCCATGGTAATTTGCTGTGTGGTACAGAAAACTTTCACAAGTGTGAACGCTTGTGTTCCTGGCTTCTTTAATTCCACATTATGTTGCTCTTTTTCATTGCTGTTGCAGTATTTCATTGATGAATACACCATACCAGTTTCCATGGACATTTGGGTTTTTGCTTATTCCAAATCAAGATGTATGGAAAGCTCTGCCATTTAGAGGATGCATGTGCTCAGCCTCCTGGGTGCCCACACAGGAGTAAATGGCTGGATCAGAAGCTAAGTGTATGTTTAAATTTATGAGGAACTGCCAAACTATTTTCCAAAGTAGTTGAATCATTTGACACTCCCAATAGTAATGTATGAGAATCCCAGTGTCTTTCCAGTATCATTCTCACCAGCACTTGATATTGTCAGTACTTTGAATGTCAGTTGTTAGATGAGTATGTAGAGTATGTCTTGCAATTGATTTCTTTTGCATTTCTCTGTTGAGTCTTAATGGTGTGGAATGTTTTTTTCCATATGTTTATTGGTTTCCCCTGAGAGGTTTCTGATAATGCTGTCAGCTCCTGGGTAATTTAATATCTACTCTTAAGCCCTAACAAATCTGGATGTTACTGGAAATACAGGGAAAGAGAAATTATATAAGGCGAGATTTGCTGGGTACTTCTTAGAGCCCAATGAGAATGGCAACACAGAGGAAAACAGAGCTAAGAGATGGAAAAAGAGAGGCCAGGTCCCAATAACTTTAAGCCCCTGGATCCAGCCATACCTGAAGCTTACCCTTGGATTTTTTTTTTTTTTCATCACGAGTCAATATACACTTTTTGCTTAAGCCAGTTTGTGACTTGTGGCTGCAGGGGCCCTCATTGGTACAGAACCTGAGTCTGCCTTTCTCTGGATGCCCAGTGGTCATCAGAGGCAGGTCAGACTCTGACTGTCCAGAAATCCTCGAGGCCCACCAGGCTCTGGAAAGGAAGTAGAAGGATAGAGGGGAGTTCTCAGAATCCCAGGTTCCCAAGCATCCCTCTCTGCTGCTGGCCTGCAATCCCACTTCATTACTGAGTGTGTTTTGAGGCTTAATAACCATGTAATTGGTTCATCCATTCCATAGTCAAACCTCAGCAAATATGTTTTTCATAATTAGTTGATGTTTATTTAACAGGAATAACTGGTCCATTAAATTTAATGAGGCAGGCTATCAGGTACGAAGAGCTGCGTTTTTTCCTTAAGAGCAACCTGGATTTGGTAGCGTAGGTTCTGGGACCAGGCAGGTGGGGCAGCGTGCCTGTGTCTGGACATGGAAAACCCCCGGGGAGTCCCAAGGAACCTGGCAGCACAGAAGTATCCTGTTCTCACAGGAAGCGGAAAAATCTCCTACCCAGCCCCCACTCCTGGCTCTGCCTATCCCCCTACTTTTTCTCTATGCTATCACATCCTGCATAGTTTATCTTTTTTATCCTCTTAGTTGTCTACATCCCCCACTAAACTTCAAGCTCCTTGAAGGCAGGGCCTTTTTTTCTCCTGCTCACTGTTGTATCTCCAAGTATTTGCATGGAATGCTGCCATGCAAATGTTTGTAGGGTGCAAAAAAAACCCACAAGCTAATTGGGGCAGGGACCCCTCCTGCTGCCTTCCCAGTCACCTCCGGGGGACTCTCCCTCCTGTTTCACTCTGGGAATCCCTGCCTTCTTCCTCTCCCCACCTGCCCTTCTTCGTAGCACACATTGCCCTCACCATCCCAATCTAGCCTGCCGGAACAGTACTTCATGCAAGGAGATCCCAAATTCTGCCAAGGGGGTGAACATCAGGCCCAAATACCATCGACTAATGTGAAAGAGAGGATGCCTGCCCTGCTGTGACCCAGGGGCCCAGGCTGCGGAAGGCAGTTTACCCACCAAGGACATTCAGGAGGCACCTGGCCCAGTGGCTAATTTTCCCCAACTGTGAAATTTGTTTTAGGTCAGTTTCGAAGAATGTAAGCTACAATTATTTAAAAAAGAAGAAGAAGAAAAGACACATCCCTAATCCTCTCCCCTGGAGAAAAGCACTGTAATGCTTTAGTGTATGTCTCTTTTGGGCTTTCTCTGTGTGTGTGCTTGTTTTCATATGTGCATAGATAGTACTTTTTCATCTAAAGAATGGGCGATATGGAATATGCTATTTATTTTCTTAAAAGAGTGTGCAGAATGAATATACCTCCACATCAGCATTCTCAAAGCTGCAGGACTCTCTTACGGATCTTATTTTAAATGCATCCCCTGTCATTGGACACTTAGGTTGTTCCCAATGTCTTGGCATTGTGATACACATTATTCTAAACGAAGCAGTCGCTTCACTTGGCCAACTCTGGCTCAGCCATCTGATCTTGGCATAAGCCTCCTTCCTCAAAGGAGCCAAAGCTTCCTGACTCCACAGCCTGTGTGTTCTGGTGGCTTCTCCTCAGTGGCATCACCACAACGGATGTCCCATGTCTGTCTCTCCTGCTGAATATATAAGCCCATGAGGTCATGGACCAGGCATTCCCATCTTCTCAGCAGTAGCTAGCATATGGTAATCATCACAGTGTGTTGGTTGGTTGGGTTTCCAGAGAGGCAGGCTGAGGTAACAATGCCCTGCAGGATACTGAGGAGGGAGTGCTCCTGGCACCAGCACTTACGTGGCAGGGAAGCAGGAGAGGGCAGGGAAGAGGCTGGGCTGTGAAGAGGGCCTTGGTGGAGCTCTCCAAGTGGGAGGGCTCTTCCAAGTTGCTCCACGTTGGGACAAGGGACCCAGCCTTTCTACAGGTCCCTCACCCCATCAACCCACCCCCAGGGGCCATGACCTTTGGTAAGGTGGCTCTCATCAGCCAGGGCACTCCCCTGAGGGAAAGGGCTCACAGTCCAGGGCAGTCTGCTGACACCACCCCAGCAGCTGCAGGAACAAACCTTGAGTCCTGAAGAGGGATCTCAGCACACACTTACTGAGTGCCAATTCCCTGCGACAGGGAGTTTATGCACATTTTCTCCTTCTGTGACCACAGTCTCAGGAGATGGCTTCTAGTACTGTCCCCATTTTACAGATGAAGGCATTGTGGCTCAGAGAGGTTCAGCAACTGATAAAGGTCACCCACCGGAGCTCAGGATCAGAGCTGGGTTCGTCCAGCTTTGAACTCATGCCAACCTATCAGGCTCTCTAGGACTGAGGAAACAAATACCAGCACAAACATCCCAGAACACAGTAACTGCAAACATCATGACTTCCTTAGGAACCAATTCTTATGAGAATTGCTGGGCAAAGGGCATGCACATTCCAAAAATCTCTGTGTGATAGACTGTGGATTTCTCTAATTCTTCTTTCTACTCTGTCAGTTTTGCATCGTGCATTTTGATGCCCTTTGTGTGAGGTACACACACCTTTCGAGTTGCTACATGCTCCTGATGAGATGTTTCTTTTAGGATTTGAAATGCCCTTCTTTGTTGCTTGCAATGCTACCTTATCTTCAAGTCTACTTGGGTATTAATAAAAGTATTCCGGCTTTCTTAGAGTTTGCATGAATCTTTATTTTCAAGCAACTTGTGCCCTCATAACTAAAGTAATGTCCCTTGTAAACACTTTATAGTTGGGTTTTAGAAGAGAGGTTGTTTTGCCTGCTTGCTTTTTTTTTTTTTGGTTTTCTGAGAATGTGCACATTTTTAAAAGGCTTTTGATACATTGCACCAAATTTGTCCTTTTTCAGAAGGCCCTGAAGATTCAGGCTTCTCCTGCAGAGGGACAGTGTAGGGCCTTCTTCCTATGTTTGCCATGCTCACTCTGCCCTTATTTACCTCTGGTGCAATAGCTGCTGCCTCCCCTGCCCTGCTATGCCACCACTCCCAGCCAGCACCTACCTTCTGCAGTGATTCTGGGTGTCTGCAGGCTGGTGTGCATCTGGGGAGAGGAGGGACAATAGGTGGCCACAGGTGGTCAGGCTGGTGTCCACTGGCTGAGGTTGAACCTTACAACGTGCAATAACTGGTATCTTGCCATCCCTGTAGGTGCTGAAGCCTGATGCTGATGCTAGCTTGGGCATCATGAACCTTGCCTGGCTGATGAGGATGTTGGAACCAATGAACATCAGCCTTTTCTTTGGTTGGGGCCACCACCACCCTCCCCATGAAGGAAGCCAGACAAGGGGAAAGGTGGTAGAGTCGGCCCTGTCAAGACTCTGGATGTGTCTGAGGCCCACCCAGCACACAGCAAGGAGTGGGGCAGTGGCAGGAGTGAGCTCAAGAGCCAGACTGCTCAAAGCCCAGCTCTGCCTCTTACTCACTATGTAATCTTGGACAAATTACCTAACCTCTCTGTGCCATTGTTTCCTCACTTGCAAAATGGAGATAAAAATACCAGCAACTACCCCACAGGGTTGCTTGAGACTGTTAAATGAATTAATATGCATAAAGGGCTCCATTACTTGCAAACTGCTGTTACCTGCCAACATTAGTTGTAAACACACACAGGTACACAGACATACCCAACATTCACATCTATTTGCTTGTGCCTCTCTAAGCACAGTGTAAGGTTTAGGAGGCAACAGAGAGAACAGGCAGACCAAAAAACCTTAGAGTGAGCGAGTTTATTCCTGCGCTCCTGGGCAGAGCTCACAGAACTCCTGGTAGGGAGTTGCGAGCTCGCCGCTGGGTCCTGGTGCAGGCGGATTTTAAGCAAGGGGGTTAGGTGACGTCTAGAAGGGGCGGCACATTTTACACAGCTCAAGTCATGGTGACCTTCCCTCTTCCCCCAACCTAACACATAGTTCCATGCATACAGGCAGGCCACATGGGAGTGACCCACCCAATTGTGGGTGGTAACTTTTGATTAGATGATTTCCATGGAGATATGTTTCTACCCATTCAGGGTAAGCTTGCTCACTGGAGCTCTTTAAGAGACCTTTTCATTTTGGAAAGAGCCACAGAGCCCGTGCAACCAGAGACCTTTGAGATGAAGAAGGAAAACACCCCTGGGGGAGTTTCATGAAACAAGAAGCTGGGGGAGAAAGCTAGTGGACGCTGCCATGTTTGCCATGGGCCTTCCAGTTAAAAGAGAAACTCTGAAAGTCATGGGGCCTCTTGAACCAAGGTATCTTTCCCTGAATGCTTTAGATTGGACATTTCTATAGACTAGCTTTAGTTGGGACACTTTCACCACCTTAGCACTGTGGACTTGGAACTTAATAAATCCCCCCTTTTAAAAGCTGTTCTGTTTCTGGTATATTGCATTCCGGTAGCTAGCAAACTAGAAGAAGGAGGGACAAAGATTGGGAGGGGGAAGCTCTGCTTTCCAGGGAAGTCAGGGAAATGGAATGAGATCCAGGCAGGGGAGAGCCCATGAACATCAGCAGGTGGTGCACATGGCTGCCTGCCAGGTACAAATGCACACAGGCGCACACAAATACATAATGAAGAGATGGACATGTGCACCGGCAAATGAGCACACGTGCGCACAGGCAGACACAGATGCACGGTGCAGAGACAGGCATGTGCACACACGTGTACAGGCACAGACACAGATACACAATGTGGAGATGGGCATATGCACAGACCCATCCATGGACACACTCATATGTGTGCACACACAGGCATGGAGATACACATGCACTGATGGGCGTCTGCACAGACCTGTGTACACACAGACGTACATGCACATGTGAGCACACATAGATACCCAAGTGTGCAGATGGGCACAGTCATACAGACCCATATGTACACACATGCACAGGCATGGATGCACATACACAGATGGACACATTCACACAGACCTATGCACACATATACAGAGACATGAATACCATATGCAAAGAGGAACACATTTGCACAGATCTGTGTGCACACCCATGCACACACTTAACAGACACACTCAGTATATACTGGTGCAGCACACTCACACCCACAAGTCCATGTGTGTACATAGATGCGCACACAGCCAGCGGACACAGGGAGAAGCACACACCTTCACCTACAGTCAGTAGTTTTCCCCTTACTCCAATATAAACCCTTCAAAAACTAATTAGGGAGAGATGATCAATAGAAACCCTGGTTCTGCCTGGATGCTGGGACTTGAAGGCCAGAACCCCAAACACAGGCCCTACCCAGGCCTGGCACCCACTCCCTCCAGTAAGGACTGTGAAAGCAGAAGGTGACTGTGTCTACCCGAGGGTATGTGTGGGGCTGGGCCCAGAGGAGCAGACCTCCGAACCAGTTTCTCGGGATGAGCCAGAGTTAACAGATTAGATGGTTAGATGGTGGTTTGTGACTGCTTCACTTCCCAGCCTGCTTGGCCTGAGGAGCCCCTGAGAGCTGCCTTACCTCCCAGAAGCTTCTTCTGGGCGACAGTGCCCCAGACAGGCCCATTCATGTGTCTCCTCCTCCCGGACATGAGAACCCATTCCTGAATCTCCCCCTTGGGTCCCTCTGGCCGTACTGGGCAGTTGCCGAGGCTACTGCATGTGGGAAGCTGGTGCAAACCAGTGCTTCTTGGCCACAGCATGCTTGGCTTGGGAGGAGTCAGCCCTGCCAGCTCAGCTTGGCTCAACAGAAGGAAGTTAAGGTTTTCAAGCACTGTGTGCCAGATATGGCCTCTCACCGACTCCTCACAGCAGGGCTCTATCATGCATATGACAAGAACCCAATTCCAAAAGGCTTCACTGGAAAGGGGCTGCTGCTAGTGCATGTTTACTACAGGTACAGCAGAATCCAGATGCACAGATGATTTCGCATAAAACCATTCTTGGCCCTTGGCTCCAAATGCCTCCAGCTGGCTGTGCTCTCTGGAGGAGGGGAAGATGGTAAGAAGGAAATAGGAGTCTATAATGGCCCTGGGGAAGGGTGGTTCCTCTATGAAAAATTAAGAAAATATTTCCAAAGGAAGGTAGGTGGTTGCAGATGTTCCCTGCATATCCTGTACACTGACTGCTTTCCCTGTTTTATAGATGGGGAACAAAGGTTTGGGGCCAAGAGACGTGCTGGCCTCTCTCAGCAGCTAGCAGGAGGCAGAGTCAGGACTGAAACCGAGGTGCCCAGGCCTGCAAAGCCAAGGTTCTTTCTATGTACAACCATGCTCCCTGCCCATGTCCCCAGGCCACAGTGCTGCAAGCCCCATTATAAGCTACTCTGTTTGAAGGCTTTGGCCTCAAATCAGAGGCAGAGAGGTTCAGGAGACACTTGAAGACTGTGGTACAAGTCAACACTTCATTCATTCATTCACTATCCAGTCTTGGTGCAGAGGACCCACCCGCCTCCAAGTCCCAGGTGCTGGAGAAAGGTGTGGAGGTAGGAGCATCGGGAATGCCAGGCACTCTGGGCTGCTGTTTTGAGAAGCTCACAGGCCAGGGCACTGCATGGCGAGATGGAAGCTCGAGTCAGGCTGTGGCAGGTCACTAAAGAGGGAGAAGTCAGGAAGGCTGCCCGGTGGGAAGGGTAAGCAGGAACCTGAAGGGAGGAGGCAGGCCAAGGAGGCTTCTTGGGGAGGGTCTTCCGGAGCTGGGAGTTAGGGTGGTGTTTCAGTCTGCCAAAGCTGCCAGAATTCAACACACCAGAGATTGACTGGCTTTTAATAAAAGGGGATTTATTTAGTTAAAAACGTATAGTTCTTCAGGGGAAAGGCAGTTAACTTTCAACTGAGGTTCTTTCTTACATGGGAAGGCACAGGGCAATCTCTGGTGGCCTTCTCTCCTGGCCTCTGGTTTCCAACAACTTTCCCGGGGGTGATTCCTTTCTGCCTCTCCAAAGGCCTGGGCTGAGCTGAGTGCTGAGATGAGGTAAGCTGAACTGCTTGGGCTGTGCAGCGTTGACCTCTCTCATTTAAGCATCCAGCCAATTAAATCAAACATCACTCATTGAAGCAGGCTCGCCTCCTAGCCGACTGCAGATGTAATCAGTGACAGATGAGCTTCACATGCCATTGGCTCATATCCACAGCAACAGAACTAGGCTCCTTCACCTGGCCAAGTTGACACCTGAACTTAACTACCACAGGTGGGAAGGAGAATTTAAGCAAGAGAGGAGGTGGGGTAGGCTGGAGGTTACACTGGGTCTTGAGTCCAGCCAAGGCTGAGGGGTGGATTTTGTTCTTGGGACATAGTGGAAGTCTATGAAGACCTAGCAAGCTCCCTGAAACGATGTATGGATTTGGGGGTGAGGGTGGGAGACTTCCTGGAGCCAAAGGCACTGAAGGAAGAGGGGCCTGGGCCACTGGGGCCAGAGGCCAAGGAACTCGCTCCCTCCCACATCCTTAACCTTTTAGCAGATCATGCCTCCCAGCTCCTCTGGCTGGTCCAGTTCCCAGGCATGGGATGGCCGGCACCTCTGGAGAGGGTTGCTGCACCACCACCCTCATTCTAGGACATTCACAAAGCAGGACATGGTTTCGTTGAGCTCAGAGGCCAAAGGGGCCTTTTCACTCCCCTCAGCTCAACAGTGACCTCTCTGGCCTCTGGCTACAATGGGACAAATGGGTACAAAGGATGCAGAGGCGTCAGTGTTTTGCTCCCTCTGGCCACCCCCAGAAACTTGAGGCCCCTGTGGGGTCCTGGCTAGGCTAAGGGAGGAGGAGCAGCTCCGTGGGGGAACACTGCATTGTCCTGGCCAACTGCCTGCTGGGTGGGCGAGGCCACCCCAGATCATCCTTCTCCCAGCCGATCCGCCAGCTGGCCGCAGGCAGGAGAGACCCCAGAAGACGATGGTGAGCTGCTGCCCCTGGCCAGAAGCACAGCCCGGAAGAAACCAGGAGCTAGAAAAAATGGTGGTTGTCGTGAGCCATGGAATTTTGGAGGGGGGGGGTAGGTGTGGGGTGTTACCCAGAAAAGGGTGTCACAGGGCTCCTGGCACTGTCTAGTCCAAAAGAATGTCGTTAAGTGGCACTTTCTTGGTTTCCCACCCCTGGCTGACCTCTGGAAAAGAGAAGCAGATGTCTGAAAGTTACTCCCATGAGATCTGGAAGTCGGATAAAGTCTGAGAAGGGCCTCAAGCAGTTTCTGGCTGAAGGGCAGCTGTGATGTCACTTCATGAGGTCACTAAGCCATGCGGGTACCCGCTGGGCTGCTGGAGGATGTGTGGGAGTGCGTGGCCCTTTGCAGGTCAGATCGGCAGCCCTCCAGGCCGGGGTGCCCTGCAGCTTTCCTCGGGCCACACCTCTCTGCATACTTTGTCTCCTGTGGGTTTAATAAACTGACCCGGACTTGATAGAGAGGGCATCTCCTGAAGCCACTCTACCCTGAAGCTGAAAGGCAGCCTGGCTGAATGACAGCATTTTATAACGGCCTCAACTCTCCACTTAAGCGCTGAGTATGAGAATCCAGGGCTGGGAAAAGAGATGTTTGTGCTGCAAACGGCAGGCTCTTAGGTCCAGATGGCTCGGGGACTCCCCAAAGTCTCAGGGTGGAGCGACTGGATGTTGACACCAGGCCACAGCCCCTCCTGCCTCTCACTCCTCCAAGGCTCTTCCAGGGTTTGGCCGTGTCACCTCGGTGCAGGGGCTCTTCTTGGGGTGGAAGGCCTGGGGTTTGGACACCAGCTAAACAGCACACGTTCCAGCCTCGTGGGGACGGGCCCTTCTCCATCTCTATAGTGTTGGACTCACCAGCCACCCAAGCCGGAGACCTGGAAGTCACCCAGTCACACGCAGAGCCCTGCCAACTTTGACTCTAGAGTCTCCCCTCGCAGTGCCTGAGCTACAGCCAGCTTCATGCACTCATCCTGTTGCTCGTCTGGGTGCAGTTGTCTTTTCTGGCTTTAGTCCCGCCTACATCAAGCCACCCTCTCCGAGCCAGAGAGGAATTACTGATAGAGGTTTAATGGTGTTTCTATTGTGCATAAGACCTTTCGGCAGGTCCACCAGGAATCCCCACAAATGCCTCAGCCTGCCGCCCCTGCCCCCACCACCTCTGTTCTCAAGAATGCCTGGCTACACAGGCTTCCATAGCCACCCCCATACCTAACCATGTGGCCCCTATGGGAGATTCCCTCCATCACAGGATCTGGGCTGCCCAGCAAACTTCCATGTGGTTTTTGCATGTGAGCTCAGGCAGAACCTTCTTCGGGAAGCTTGCCTGGCCTCATCTTCTCCAATCCCAGAAAGAATTCATGTCCCCTCATTTCATCTCATACCTGCATCTGAGGCAGTCTTCTGCTGCAGCCTAATTAGGGGTTTCTGAGCTCAAATCCCTACTAGGCAGGGATCCCCCTGCTGGGCCGGGCACCCCCTGTGGAGGCAGCCCTGTCTGTTCCTCTCTGCCTCATGGGTGTCTGACACAGGGCTGGACACAGCAGGCAGCAGGCATGGTTACTAGTCAAGTGAATAACTGCAAACAAAGATATCTATTTTATTTGTTTCCAGACAGTAGTGCACACGTTACTGCTTAAGCCCATGGCAGCCATGAGCACAGAGGCATACATAGCTGCCCCTGCAGGAAATTGCTGGGTACAATGGCTGTGGCCCCCGAGTCTGCAGTCCCATCACCGGTCCCTTCTTCACTGCCAGGCCCAGGAGCGGTGGCTGCTGCTCCTCAACCCTACAAAGGAGAACAGGGTAGAGCTCAGCTGGGGCCCTCTTCTACCTGGAAATGGCTACACATGGCCCAGGTCTCAACACCCACACTGTCCCCAAGGCTGCCTGGTACATCCATGCAGTCAAGGAGGTCCCTCGCAAATTGTTCTGTTGAAGCCACAGTCCTACTGGCGTGTGTTTGTATGATGGTCTCCTTCCTCCCCAGCGGGTGGTATCCTGGAGGCCTGAGCCTGTGTGTCTTTCTCTCTGTGCCCCAGTTCCAGCAAAGTGCCCAGCAGGGAACAGGCCCTCACCTAAATCATTCCCAGAGACCACAGCAGTAATTAATTGGCACCACCTAACATGATGCCATCTAATCTCCCCAGGGCTGGCTGAGAATGCCAGTGGAGGCAGCAGCCATTGCTCCTGCAGCCCTCCCTGCCTGCCCTCGCCATGGAAGTGTTTAACAAATACCCTGTTTGCAGACCAGGTCGCAACCCAGTTCTCCCTCTGCCTCGCCCAGAGGTCGCCCATCTGTGCTCCTACTTAATTCAGAATTTTCTAAGTGAAACCAGATCACAGAGCGTCCACTGGTGTGTGAGTCATAAAGAATTGGGTTCTTGTATGTTAAAGGTTTGCTCCATCCTTGGGTTACCAAGAAGCTGTCCACATCTACAAGCACTGTACTGTGTCTCTGGGCTGGGAAGGGGCAGCACAGGTGTCCATACTCAAGCAAGGATCTCTGTGGATGTGCACGAGAACCTCAGGGAAACAGCTTTGCCCTCCCCATCTTAGCTCCCTGACCAGTGGAGCCTCCATCCAAGTCACTAAGTCCCCAGCTGCCAGGGACAAAATTTCCTGCCTGGCTCTCCCCACCCAGCCTCACTACTCTGGAGCTTCCTGGAGTGAATCACTACTAGGGGTCCTGCGCTCCCCCACACCCAGCTTCCACCGGAGCCTGTGGAGGCGGAAGCTGATAGAAGGCAGCAAGAGGGCTTCTTCAGCATTTGCTGCAGCTTCTGAGGGTGAGTACCAAAGCCCGGCAGGAGTCAGGGTCAAAGGGCTTTCCCCCAGAACCAGCTGTGAGCTCCACCCGGAGGGAGCCAGACTGGCCTCTAAGGCTGCCAGTTGTTCAGGATCCAATTTACTTTTTAACAATGTCAGGGAGTTGGGGGACAGGGAGGAAGGGCAGGCATGGCAGCATCCCAGAGCTACTCTCAGGCATGCGAGAGCTACAGAAAATCCACTGGAGCTTAATGTACTCTGTCTTCCTCAGTAAACACACCTTCTCCTCATGCGATGCAGATCAAGGGTTGAGAGGTGTTTGCTGAAGACATCCTCTGCTAGGGCAGGGGATGGTGCTGGGGGCTAGCTCTGCCACTGAGGTGTGGGCCTGGATGGAAAGAGGGAGAGGGAGAAGGAGGGAAGACAGAGTCCAGGGTTGGGGAGGCCAGGAGCGAGGTGGATCTAACGAAAAGCCAGGAGTGCAGCAGTCCCTCATCCAATGAAAAGTTCAACGATGAGCTAGGGAGATGGGACAGCTCACAGGTCCAGGGAGGGGAGAGGATTTCTGTACGAGCCTTAACCTTGCAGATATGAGTAGAGAACAAAGCCCCTGCTGAGCATAAAGGGGGACAGCCAAAGAGCCCGCTCCCTAGGCCTAGACCTCTTGGTCTAATACAGCCAGAATTTCCCTAGGTCCTTCTGTAGGAAATTCTTCGGGAATGGTTGGCAATGTCTTCCATGTTAAAACTTAAACCTGTCCAACAGCCTTCCATGCTCCATAATGGAAAACAGAACCTCTTTTCCCACCTAGGGCTCATTCTCTGGAAGGCTGACCGGCTTTGTTTCCCTTACGTGGTGCTGAGCTGCAAAGGGACTCTGCTCTGCTCCTGCCCTCCGTGTGGCTCGCGGCTGGGATTTAGGACAGTCAGTGCTGGTGGGCCTGTGCCAGGCCAAGGGAGCTGGGGATCAGTACTCACATAAAGCTTGCCTCACTGTGGCCCTGAGGCCGAGGCCCAGGCTGGAGTTCCTCTCGTTCAGGGGGAGCCTCTGGCTGCAGGAGAGATGCTCGGCCACAGACGCAGCCAGTGGGCAGGATAACTGGCCTACTCAACCTCTGACCTTTTCACACACCAAGTCCTTAAAGGTGCTTGTCTCTTATGCTGGCAAAAGAGGCTTTTCTGTGGGAAACAAGGGCCTGTCCTAACCCCTTTTCAATCAGTTTGAACAAAAAATGCAAATCCTTTGTAAAGTTTAAGCCTCCTGCACCTAGAATAAACGATACTTCCCCATGTGGAAATTAGATGTGTTGGGGTGGGGTAGTCAGAAGAGAGTGCTGGGCCTGGGAGGGGCATAGAATTACCTAGAAGAGAGAAAAGAAATTGGGGATAGTTGGAAGAGAGAAAAGGAAGCAGCTGGGAGAACTCGGGAAGGGGGAAGGCTTCAGGCCACAGCTCAGGGAGGACTGGACTGAGCTGGCCAGGAAGCTCAGCACTGAGGCTCCACCCAGGACCACCAGGCAGTGGGGTGGGCAGTGGCACCTGACGCCCCCAATGCTGTGTAAGTGGGGGCTGAAGAGCACATGAATTCTATGGCCTTGGCAACGCCCTCTGACCAACACAGGAGGGGAGGGGGACAGACAGGTGCCCCAGCCATGCTGTGCTCAGGAGAGAAGGTAGTGTGGTATTTAAATCCTCTCCACTTCACTCTTTTGGCTCCAACTTGAGAGGGAGATGGTGGGTCACCTCATTGCCCAGGGATAGCACCGCAATGGGTGGTCACTTGAAAGGCCATTGGGTCTACAGATGGGTGGGCAGGGGTAGGAGGTGGGGGCAGGGCTGTGGAGGATATGAACCCTTCCCCCTCACCTCATCTCTGCCACCTGGGCAGGAAGCGACCTGATGGTCCACACTGACTCTTACTGGTCTGTCTCAAACTGGAATGCTTGCCCATGCCCCACTTCTCCCCTCTTCCCTGGGCTTCCCACTCCCTTTGCATGACTTAACCCCACCCTGGACTCTGGGTCCTTCCTTGATGCTTCCACTCCTGGCTGCCAAAAAGTGACCAGTCTGGGGACATGTCTCAGTCTGCAACTGACCAGCCAGCCCCTGGGAAGTGGGGCCTGGCCTCACTACAGCTGCTTCCTGCCCCCTATTGCTCCAGGCATGATCTCCAGGGACCATCTTCCTACTCCTGGGACAGACCCCTTGAACTGGGAGGTATCTGAGAGACCTACTACATAGGTATCCCTCACAGAATAAAAGTCAGTTTCGTCAAGGTGATGAGGCCTGGATGTAGTTGAAGAGGGCTCCCCTGACCAGCCCCCACCCCTGCCCTAGACCCGGCCCGCAGGGAAGGGCGCACCTGGTGGGCAGCGCTCACGCAGCGCTGGTAAGCCTTGACCAGGTCCGAGCACAGCAGCACCTCCTGCATGTTCTCACGGTAGCAACGGAGGATCTGGGCCTGCAGGCCCGAGCACACGGGCTCCACCCTGCAGGGCCTGCAGAAGACAAAGCAGCAGATGGCCTTAGGGGTGCGGCCTAAGTGCCCACCATCACAGATTGGAGCCTCTGGGTACCCCAAAGCCAGGGGTGGGGTGAGGCAGGGGAAGGGAATTAGCCCCATAGTGGGGAGCAGGCATGGATGAGGTGCTGACGTCCACAGCACCCGCATCACCCTCAGAGAGCAGGATTCTGACTTCCCTGTTCTAGAAAAAGGGGAGGAAGGAAGCGGGGAGCAGTGAACTGCTGCTGCCTGAGCTCACACACCAGCAGGCAGCAGAGCGGGTGGCACCGTGGGCCTGGGGACCCCGGGCCATGGCTCCTTCCCTAGGTGACAGACGCCTGAAGGTGACAGGGATGCGAGAAGGGGACAGAGGGCAGTGAGGCCCATGGGAAGGGTGGCCTGAGCAGCCCATGGGCGACCACGCTCCCCATGCTCCAGGGTGGCCTTTCCAGGCAGTGCCTGCTCACTGCAACCTCCTCCCAGGACCATCCTTGGTCGGGATGACCTGCAAATGTGACCATATGATTTATACACAAGAGCAAGCCTTATTTCTTTTTTTCATTTTAAAACTAATACCTGCACAATGAAGAAAACTGAAAACTAAAGAAACGCCTAAAAAAGAAAAACTTCCAAATCTCACTTCTTAGAGACAGTCACTGGAATATTTGGGGGATACTTCACAATTTTTTTTTCTTTTTTCCTTTTTCAAACTATTTAGAACCCACAAAAAAGGAATATATTCTTTTTTTTAAAAAAAAAAAAAGTGAAGCAAAATCCAACAGCTAGAAGAGCAAAATGTCACAGATGAGGCTGCAGTTGGCACCCAGCCCAGCCTCCTGGGGTGAGCTCTGATCGTGCTCTTCTTTTGGACTCTTCTTCCACTCTGACCCCCCTTCCTGACCCTCAGCCAGCCCCTTGTGCATACACACTCACACACAGCAGTTTGTTGTCCAGTGCATACCAGGTGCCGTTTCCAGAGCTTACACATTTTCTACTTGCCTCACAACAGCTTTATTTACGTGGCAGATGTGAGGAAGCTGAAGGACAGAGAAGTTAAGCCACTTGCCAGGGCTGTGCAGCTAGCAAGTGGAGGAGCACGCTATATGGACTGACATAGTTTCTACTGATTTCTTTTTTCTGAATTGGTTTTAAGGCAGATTAACACAGGAACATTCGTAGCTGAGGTAGAGTCACAAAAATCCCTGTCACCAGTCTTTCATAATTAGAAGCCGCTTGTGGCTTTAGGGTGCTCCACAGGAGATGTAAAAATGCAGAAAGACATTCCTCAAGTTTCTCAGGAGTGCAAATGATCACTGTTAAGCTTTATGCAGCTTTGCTTCAGTCGGAGAGACATGGGCTTAAATCCAGGCTCTACTTGTTGGGGTAGGGGGGAGGCAGGGAGACCCCCCCAGTTTGATCTCTCTCCCGGCCCAGTTTCTCACACATTAAAAACACAGAGCCCTGGAGCAGATGCTGGAACAGGAAAGGACCGGTTATTATCTTAAGATATTTTCAAACAAACCAAATTCATCAGTGAGGAACAGCAAGTGACAGAATACCCAGTGCCTCAGGAAACAAGAGATCCAGTGTTTCTCATCTCCCGTTGGAAGCCTGGAGAAGGGCTCTTGCAGCAATACAGTGCCTGCTCCACCTTTCTCTCTATCCCCAGCCCCATCCTGAGTGCGCTGGCAACTCATCCTCGGACCTGCTGTCTCGTGGTTGGGAGACAGCTCTGCAGCTTCAAGCACCGTCCCTCACACAGCGGAATTTGAGGCAAGGAGCAGCCCCGTTTGCAGTCACTTTTTATTAGGCAGAAAAACCCTTCCCTAGAACTTCATGTCTAGGAAATTTCTCCTTTTCTCCTTGGCCAGAACTGGGTCACCACCCCCCTCTAAAATGATCACTAGCAAGGCAGTGAAATGACCACATATGGCTAAAACCAGTTCAGATGCGTGCTCAGGGGCTTGGAAGAAATGGACGATTTATAAACTAAAGAAGAGGGAACCCCAGTGGCTGTTACACCATTCCATTCCAACTCCAGTGTTGCAACCCTTAAGGGAAAAGATGCAACAGGAGGACCTGGGAGGAAGCAGAGGAAGGGCTATGGTGCCATTAGACTCCCAGGACAGTGACCCATGGAGAAAAGGGAGACGTAATGGGTGCTTTAATGCTACACCAGTTTCTAATCCTTGAGGTCGGAATTTTGATTCATCTCTATGTGCATGGACTAAGTTTTCAAGAAATGTCTTAAAGAAGACACACGGGGTACTTCCTCAGCATTAACCTGTGAATATCTTTCTCTTATCTTTGCACATGAAAGACAGGCTGGCTCCGTCGATAATTCCACCTTTTTTTCTCAAGACCTGGGTCATCCTTCTTCACTGTCTTCTATTTGCTGTTGCAGAAAGTTATCTTGGAAGAGTATATGACTGGGATAGGGTGGGGTGGAAGGATACTCCAGTATTTCCCCCAAATGCTTGCAGAATCGGTCTCTTTATTTTTATATGTAAAAGATTTTTGACACAGATGTGTCTAATTGGGTACCCTTTAAAATGGATTTTTCTGGGAGGACAGCAGCCTTTCTGGTCAGCGTTTTCTCCCAGGTGAGTCCTCCTTACCTTCTGCTTTCCACCTCTGCTCCAGCTGCTCTGACTTTTCCTTGGGAACACCTTGAAGCCTCAGGTTGTCTCTTTGTTGTCTGCCCTCCACCCCCATGGCCTTTCCCT
>PVIY010048162.1:0-17457 GCA_004026745.1 Myrmecophaga tridactyla | reverse complement strand
GTGGGCCAGCAGGAACCCCTAAGGAACTATAGCAGGAGGATGACTTGATCTGATTTACATTTTGCAAAGAATGCATTGGGAGGAAGTGTAAGATTGAAAGTAGGGAGAGCAGATATGAGGCCACTGTAACATTCCAGGTGCGGGATATGGGTGCTTGGAGAGATTAGGGGAAATATTTAAGATATTGAGAAGGCAGAATTTGCTGTACCTTCTATTTAAATATATGAGACACACATGTTTCTTTCCTATTGAAAACCATTCTAATTGGGACAAAAATGAAATATTACATTATCAAAAATAAAAGTAACATACTGACCTCTTCCAGTGCTTTCACTGAGTCAAACTCAATTTGAGGGTTTGAATGCTGTTTGTATTTCAGATCTGCTCTCAACTGCTGAATAGGATATACCACATTTTTAAGATAGGTGCACCATTGTTCTGATAATTCTTGTTCTATGGTGAAACAAAAGTGAATCAATGAAACCAATCAGTATTTTAACTTTCTCCAAGAACAGATAATCAGAGTACAATTATATTTCAGAGTTCCTTTGGAAAGAAACAAATAGCACTTAATACTAAAAAATGTATTCTTCCAAACAAACCTCCTCCCCCTTTAAATACAGGATGGGAAATCTCACCAAAACTTGTAAGATCAGAAAGATATTCATTTCCAATATTTTCTTCATTGAGAAAGGATTTTATTTCAGATTCCATTTTACATCTGAAATACATATTATCTTAATCAATTTTTTATAGCCATGACTATATATATATATTTGTTTTAAAAATAACTAGTAGTAGAAATAATCACTCTTGTGTGGTTTTGTTCGTCCGTTCACTTATTCAAACCATGTGGTAAATTCTAACAATATTAAAATTGTATAAAATTATAAAATTTCAACAATAATAACACTTTAATGCTATAATTATTTTAATTTTGTTTATTAATTTCTAGCCATTACTACACATGCATATGTATTTTACATGGTTGTAATTATAGCATACTTTAGTATTTCATATTGTTTTTCTTCTTAAAACTAATATTTTTAGATGTTTCTAAATAATTTTCATAATTATCATTTTAATTGCCGACTAGTATTATATCTTACATGTGTGACATCATCTTCTAAAGCAATTCACTTATGTGTAGTGGGGGTTTGTTCATGTTTATATGTTAGGGGGAGAGATGCTATTACAGATGATATTGCCTGGTCAATTTTTCCAGCATGTAGTTTTTGCCAGGAGTATTTTTAAGATATCATTTGAAACTATTACCTGAAGTATGGGTGCATACTAGAGGAGTCACACCAGAAGTTATTTCAAGAATGATTTGTTTAACCAAAAACATAGCACTTAAAAGGAAAGGAAGAAGTAAAACATTCCCTCTTGCAGAAGATATGATCTTACATACAGAAAATGCCCAAAAATCCTCAACAAAGCTCCTAGAGCTAATAAATAATTTCATCAAACTGGTGGGATGCAAGATCAACACTCAAAAATGAGTAGCAAGTCTTCTAGGACATTATATGAGATTTTACAAAGGTTCTGTACACTAGGATAACTTTCAAGAAACCTACAACCTCCAGATGGATCCCCGGACCAGATAGTCCTGAAATGCAGAGAGGACAGCCTCTCTAGAACATCGACTAGTTCCATCCCCCATCCTGTATTATCAATGACCCCTTCCAACATGAAAAAGTTAGAATGGGCATACCCCAAAAACCCTTAAAGAGTGGGAGAAAGATCAAAGGTGATGGTGGAGTTACACAGAGAAAGTAGGGTTTAACAAATGAGTATGATTGCTGAATCATTACACTGATATTTCTTTTAATCTTCAGTATCTTAAAGCAGCTAGAAGTAAAAACCTAAAATTGTAGAATTATAACCTATACCAAACTCTGAAGTCTGTTCTATAACATATATACAAAAAAAAAGTCATTTGGACAAATGCACAGCTATATGATTGAACATTTTGGATGATTACATGGTATGTAGATATATAATATATATCAATAAAAAATAAATAATTACAAAAGAAGATCAAAGGAGAAGGTGGAATTATAAGAGAAGATAGGATTTAACAAATGAGTATGACTCCTGAAAGATTTTATTGATATTTCTTTTAGTCTCCAGTGTCTTGGGGCAGCCCAAAGGAAAAAACTAAAATTGTGAAACTGTAACCCATACCAAACTCTGAAATCTGTTCTATAGCTCATTGTTGTGGTGTGCTTTGAAATTTATTGCTTTTTGTATGTATTATATTTTTGCAACAAAAACAAAATATTAAATTAATTTAAAAAGAGAAAGTAGCATGTATAATATTATATTTTTTGCAAATAAATCCCCAGGCAGAATTATTGCAAAAAAAATGAGTAGTAATTCTATACATAAGCAATGAAAAATTGGAAACAGAGATCAAGAAAAAATTCTATTCACAAATAACAACTAAAAGAATCAAATATCGAGGAACAAATCTAACCTAGGATGTAAAGAACTTGTACACAGAAAACTACAAAACATTGCCAAAAGAAATTAAAGAAGACCTAAATAAATGGAAGGACATTCCATGTTCATGGATTGGAAAATTCAATATAGTTAAGATGTCAATTGCATCCAAATTGATTTATAGATTCAACCAACCTCAATCAAAATCCCAACAACCCACTTTGCAGAAATGGAAAAGCTAAACACCAAAGGTATCTGGGGGATAAGGGGCCCAGAATTTCCAAAAATGTCTTGATACATGTAAAAATGTGGGTGAACCTTGAGGACATTGTGTTGAGTGAAATAAGCCAGACAAAAAAGGATAAATATTGTATGATCTCATGGAGTTAAACTATAAGAATAAGCAAATTCAAAAAATCAGAAACTAGAGTATAGGTTACTAGTCGACAGGGTGAAGATATGGAATTGGAAGTTAAGGCTTAAAGTGTTCAGGGTTCCCATTCGGAATGATAAAAAATGTTTTGGTAATGGATGGTGGTGGTGGTAGCACGACATTGTGAACACAGTTAACAACTCTGAAATAAATATCTGAATATGATTAAAAAGGGGAAATATTAGATTGCGTATATAATAACAATAAATGTTTTTTTAATCCACAGAACTACTCTACATAAATAGTAAACCATGAACTATAATTAATAATCCAATTATAATAAGATGTTATTATTAAATGTAAAAAACATTCCTACTAATGGAAGGTGTTAATGATTGAGTGATTGAGTAATATATGGGAATCTTATATTTTGGGGATGATTGTTCTGTAAACCCACAGTTTCTCTAATGAAGAAAATGATGAATAAATGGGAATATCTGATACCTGACAGAAGTCATCTATGAAAAAGTTACTGCTAATATCATCCTTAATGGTGAAAGATAAAACCTGTTCCTCCTAATATCATGAACAAGGCAAGTATATCTGCTCTCAATACTCATATTCAACATTCTTCTGGAGATCCTATCTATTACAACAAGGCAATAGAAAGAAGAGAACAGGGTTTTTTTGTTTTGTTTTGTTTTTGGTTTTTTTTAGAGACACAGTTTTGAATTTGAAAGTAAGAAACAATACTGTTGTTACTTGAATTTTACACGTTTGTCTATGTAAAATATCTGATGGATTATTTTTTAAAAGGCTGCTAGAACTAATAAGTGAATTTGACAAAGTCAAAAGTTATAAGATCAATTTCTAAAAATCATTTATATTTCTATATAGCAACAAACAATTAGAAATTGAATTTTAAAATGGTACATTGAAACTTGCATCAAGGATATTACTTGATGATATATATAACAAAATATGTGCAAGACATGCATACTAAAAACTACAAAACATTGATGGGAAAATCAAAGACCCAAATAAATTGTGATATACACCAAGGTCATGGATTGGAAGATTCAATGTTTTTAAAATGTGAATTTTCCATATATTGGCCTGTAGATTCAATACAAGCCACTCAAAATCCCACATGAGGTTTTTTGTAGAAATTGATAAGCTGATTCTAAAATAATATGGAAGTACAAAGACTTAGAGAAGCCAAAATAATTTTGAAAAATAAGAACAAAATTGAAGAATTTACATCCCCTGAAATTAAGATGTTCTTGAATGCTAGAATAATTGAATAACTGTGATAATGACAAAAGACATGATGCACAGGTTAACAAAACAGAATAGAGAGCTGAAGGGATACAGATTGTGCAACAGACTGAATATAAAAACTCAGAAATGGACAGCACAATACTATCTAACTGTAATACAGTTATGTTAAAACATTGAATGACGTTGCATGTGAGAATGATAGAGGGAGGAGAGCTGGGGGCATAAATGAAATCAGAAAGAAAGACAGACGATAAAGACTGAGATGGTATAATCTAGGAATGCCTAGAGTGTATAATAATAGTGACTAGATGTACAGATTTTTAAAATGTTTGTGCATGAGGAAAAACAAAGGAATGTCATTACTTCAGGGTGCTGAAAATAGATGGTAATTAATATTTTAAAATTTCACCTTATGTGTGAGACTAAAGCAAAAAATGTTTATTTGGTACGAAATTTATATTTTGACTAGTGCATTTCCTAATATAACTTATGTAGATAGCTTGATTGAACACCATAAGTACTTGGAATCTTGGGTAGGACATGAGATTTTGTTGGTTTGTCCAGAGTGATGCCCCGATGAATCCCAGAGTGATTTGATCAGTGAGTGGAAAAGTATTCGCAAAGTCCCCTTTGGGGAATGGTGAGAACAGGGAGAAATTCAACTTCCCCAAGTTGAATTCGTGACATTCTCACAAGCACTGCGGACAACCAAAGCTATAGGCTGAGCCCCATGCCTTGGGGTTTGTTCATATGAAACTTAACCCCACAAAGGATAGGTCAAGTCTACTTAAAATTTAGGCCTCAGAGTTACCCCCAAGAAAGCCTCTTTTGTTGCTCAGATGTGGCCTCTCTCTCCAGCCAACACAACAAGCAAACTTACCACCCTCCCCCTGTCTACGTGGGACATGACCTCCAGGGGTGTGGACCTTCCTGACAACGTGGGACAGAAATCCTGGAATGAGCTGAGACTCAGCATCAAGGGATTGAGAAAACCTTCTTGACCAAAAGGGGGAAGAGGGAAATGAGACAAAGTGTCAATGGCTGAGAGATTCCAAATAGAGTCAAGAGGTTATCCTGGAGGTTACTCTTATGCATTAAGTAGATATCACCTTGTTATACAAGAGGTAGTGGAGAGGCTGGAGGGAACTGCCTGAAAATGTAGAGCTCTGTTCCAGTAGCCATGTTTCTTGATGATGATTGAATAATGATATAGCTTTCACAATGTGACTGGGTGATTGTGAAAACCTTGTGTCTGACGCTCCTTTTATCTACCTTGTCAACAGATGAGTAGAACATATGGAATAAAAATAGGTAATGGGGGAACAAATGTTAAAATAAATTTAGTTTGAAATGCTAGTGATAAATGAAAGTGAGGGGTAAGGGGTATGGTGTGTATAATCTTTTTTTTCTGTTTTTGTTTTATTTCTTTTTCTATTGTCTTTTTATTTCTTTTTCTGAATTGATGCAAATGTTCTAAAAAAATGATGAATATGCAACTATGTGATGATCTTGAGAATTACTGATTATATATGTAGAACAGAATGATATGTTAATGCTTTTGTTTGTTGTTAATTTCTTTAATTAATAAACAAATTTAAAAAAAAGAAAGTTAAAAAACAAAACAAAACAGAATAGAGAGTCCAGAAATAGACCCACACCTATGTAGTCTACTGATTTTTATAAGTGCACCAGGGTAATTCAAAGGAGAAAACAGTGTTTTCAACAAATAATACAGAAACAAATTGTTATCGATGTAGGAAAAAATGAACCTTAATCCTTATCTAAAATCACATGCAAAATTATCTCAATATGGATAAAAACAATCTGAAGATAAAGGATAGAAAAAAAATCATCTAGAAGAAAATATTGGAGGAAACATTTAGGATCTTGGGTTAGGCAAAGATGTCATAGATAGGACTCAAAAGGCTGGGTATTGTAGCGCTTCCTACATTGTTAGCTCCTACAGTAGTCAACATCTATTCTGGAGTTTTAAATGTTATTTCTAAATTCTGAGATGCTGAACCATTTGTATAACCTGGTCATTCCCTGGAACTTCGGGTATTTGTGTGACACCTGAGACTCAGAGTTAGAGCTCTGAAGTTATGAAAGTCAACATTACCCCAACATTACCCAACTGTTAAAAAAAGATGAAAAAGTGATCAGACTTCATCTGGAGATATGAATGAACCTAATCTGGATAGGGCTAAGGTAAATCAGAATGCAGGTTAAAGATGACTTGGTTTATTTCAAGACTTCGAATTCTATGTAGACCAAAAGAAGAGATTTCTATTTGGTGAAAAATTTATATTTTTGGTAGTACATTATTTATTTAACTTGTATGATCAGATTATTTTGAACACCTTAATTACATGGACTCTTAAATATGGAGTGAGATCTTGTTGGTTTGTAAATATTGGTGTTACACACCAATACATCCCAGAGTAATCTGGGCAGAGAATAAAAAAGTATTTACAAAATCCCTTGAGGGACTGGGGAGAAAGGAGGATAAAATAAACTTCCTCACCTGGAGAATTCCTGATACTCTTGCAAGCATTGGGGGCAAACCATTTTTTAAGCCAAGCCCTTGATCTTGGGACTCACCCCTATGAAACTTATTCCAGCAAAGGAGAAGCTAAACCTACTTATAATTATACCTAAGAATCATCCCAAGAGAACCTCTGTTGCTCAGATATGTCCTCTCTAAGCCAACTTGGCAGGTGAACGCTCTGCCCTCCCCCCACGTAGGATGTGATTCCCAGGGGCATAAATCTCCTTGGCAATGTGAGACATGACTCCTGGGGTTAAGCCAGAAACCAGCATCATTGAATTGAGAAAGCCCTCTTGACCAAAAAGGGGAAGACAGGAATGAGACAAAATAAAGTCTCAGTAGCTGAGAAATTTCAAACAGAGTCAAGAATTTATTCTGGATGTTATTTTTATGCATTATAGAGATGTCCCTTTTTAGTTTTTAATGTATTAAAATAGCTAGAAGGAAATACCTGAAACTGCTGAACTATATTCCAGTAGCCTTGATTCTTGAAGATGATTGTATAACTATATAGCTTTTACAGTGTGACTGTGTGATTGTGAAAACCTTGCGGTTGATATTCCCTTTGTCCAGGGTATGGACAGATGAGTAAAAAAAGAAGGATAAAAATAAATAAATAATAGGGGGCTAAGCGGTAAAAAAAAAATTGGGTAGATTGCAATACTTAATGGTCAATGAGAGGGAGGGGATAGATGGGGTTTTCTTTCTTTTTATTCTTTTTCTAGAGTGATGCAAATGTTCTAAAAATGATCATGGTGATGAATACACAACTACATGATGATATTGTGAGCCACTGATTATATCGTTTGGATGGGCTGAGTGGTGCATGAAGATATCCCAATAGAAATATTTCAGAAAAAGGCATAGGCCATTAAAAATTTGTAAAATGGCTTTATCATAATATAAAACTGATTTTGAAGGGCATGGTCAAGAAAACAAAAAAGGAATCTTCAAATGCAGAAAAATTATTTGCAAAAGACTTATCTATTAAAAGTCTTTTATCTAGAATATATAAGGAACTCTTGCAAATTAATAACAAGAAGAAAAACAATCAAATTTTAAAATTTGAGGCTGACTTTTCAACAAGCACATTAAAATATGCTCAACATCAGTAGTCAGGAAAATGAAAGTTAAACTGCAATGAGATATGACCCACTAGAATGACTGAAATTTTTAAAAAACCTGACAATATCAAACATCAGTGAGGAGGTGGAGCATTGCTGGTGAGTAACAAAACAGCACAGAGCACTTTGGAAAACAATGTGGCAGTTTCTTATAAAGTTGAAGGCATATATACTACACAGCTAGCTATTTTACGTCTAGGAACTGATCTAAGAGAAAGGAAAAACATATATATACACACAAAGACTTATACAAAATGTTTACAGGAGATTTATTCATAATCTCCAAGGACTGGAGATAGACCAACTACTTAACGAATAAACAAGGTACATAGGCATGTAGTAGAATATTATTCAGCAATAAAAATGAGCCAACTATTGATATACTCAGCAACATAGATGATGATGAGTGAAAGAAGCCAGACTCGGATCCTACATATTGTATGATTCTATTTATATGAGAATCTTTTTTTTTTTTTAAGGCATAACTATAAAGCTAGAAAAGAGATCATTGATTGCTAGGGGCTGGGAAACGGGAAAGGAATTAACTGTAAAGGAGTATCAGAGAACTTTTTAATATAATGGAAGGGCTTTATATCTTGATTGTGGTAGTGGTTAAATGACCATACATGTATTAAAACTTATCAAGCTGAACATTATATGTACGCTGTGTAAACTCTACCTCAATAAGTTGATTTTTAAAAAATTTTAATTGCCACTTGTATTTATAAAAAAAAAAAAGGAGACTTACCCACGAACCACAAACTCACCAGATTCCACTTAAAATTACTTACTCTGTGATTTTTAGAAACACCCTTTTATTCAGAATCTCTCTGTTTCAAGACCCAGAAAAAAGTTCTTGCCTTCAGGAAATCAGAGATTGCTCTCTAGTAAACGTCTTTTTTTTTAAGCCTACTCTGATGGTGAAGCTACTCAGAGCACAGGCCCCAGTGCACAGGACATGCGGTCCACTTAGAGCAGCAATTCACTCCCATCCTCTAGGAAAAGTTCTAGACCAGAGATTCATTTGGAGAAGATTAGGGTAAACTGTTGAAATATGCAATCCCCTCCTTTAATTCAGGGCTGAAATATACAGCCATGTCCCTTGTACCTTTCTCAAAGCTTTTTCTATAATATAACATAGCTGCTTCAATTCTTGAGGCTGCCACACAATCTTAAGACCACCTACTCTGGAGTTCCTTTAAGTAAACTACATGTTATGTTTCCCTGTAGGCCACACTGAATAATCAGTATGAAAATGTACGTGAAACATCTACTAGAGCAAGAAATGCGAACTAAGAGATCCCTGTCTCATGCAAAGGAGAGGAACCTGTCATTTACTAGGCTGTAGAATTTATCCGGATGGGTAAGCTTCAGGATGATTTGGCTGGCATGCACCCATGTACACACACAGGCACTATAAAGTGACCTACATATCCAAAGTAGACAGCCTTGCAGTAGCACCGGCTATATAGCTAGTTAGTTATCCATGGCTGCTCATCAGTACAGCCTCAGAGCACAGGCCAATGAAGCCAATCTTCAGAAAGCTACAGTAAAACATACAAACCTTCAGAAGTAGCCTTGTTCATACCAGATCATGCTCATGTGTGTGTGATAATTCTTGTAAGCTCTATCCTAGCTTCCTAGATTAACTATGACCCATCACATAAGACCAAGCCCAATTCTGTCAATGTCTTAATGTCCAACTAAATCCAGGAATGCTTTTTTTATGCCCCAAGAACCATAAGAATCTGGGTCTAGCCAGTGGATGTATGCTAACATTTCCAAAATTGTGTTCTATAAAATGGAAATAATGTCATAAAATTCTAGGAAAAAAATGGGAAATTAACTAAAACAAAATTCAACAGACTTCTATAGCACAGGATTTCTCAGGAACTTTATTATGCCAAAATGCATTGAAATTCTCCAAAAAGGGGACAAAATACGAAGTATTTTCCTAATTTATCTGACCACGAAACTCATTTTTCTCCATGGAACATGCTGAAGAACATTAGTGTTTTACAGAACATGATGTAGTAAACAGATGAAAATTGTGGTGAACTCAGAGCAGCAAATAGGGTGGCTCTGGAGAACAGAACCCTGCTCTACTCATCAGGTTCTTATAGGTCCTGGTGGTACCTGAGTGGAAGATCAACAGCACATACAACCTCCTCCCTATCTGAAGAGGGACAAATGTAGCTTACCATTGCAAAATATGCCAATTTAACGACCATGACCTGTACTTTTAACCATGTTTTCACACTAGCACTGATGGAACCGTAAGGGTCTGCCTAAGTTTTTCTGTGACTATTTGCCTAGATGACGTATTAATCTTCTGTCTAACTGCAGTACAACCGCTACAGAAAATCAATGTGGTGAACAATGTTTCTGAGTCCTCAGGGGTGTCTACTTTCCACCAGGGCCTCATCCTTCCAGGATGGTCTCAAAGTTCCAGGTGGAGGGTCAGTTTCCTCAGAACCTAAACATTACTCAGGAATTCTTGGTATTTCCAGGCTGCCACCACCACTTATTTGTCAATTTCAGCAGAACAAGTGAAATGCCAGATATAGGAGAGTGGGGGAGAAGAAACCATTTAAGTGAACAATAATCAAAAGGACATGAGCAAAGAAAGGCAGAGCAAGTGGGTATGTTCAAATCCCATAAATGAAACTAAGAGCTAAGGAGATTCCCAGAATATTACAACAGCAGGGCAGACTGAATTCAGAAGCTCTATCCTTCCCAAAAGGGAGGAAGTCAGCAGTTCAGATGGCTTGGTTGCTTAGACTCAGCTGCTTGATCTACTTCTTATTCTTGAAAGAACCTGCCCCAGGTGACCCTACCGTGGAGGTCTGAGGAGAAAGTCTAAAACTGTTGGTGGAGGAGTGAGCTCAGGAGCAAGGCACAGAGTGAGTTCTCTAGGGCCCTGAGTCACACAGTACTCATACTGGTTTCAATTTGATCTTTAATTCCAGATATCCCATGATATCTACCATAAAGGTGATACTTTCAAAGTAATGCCTTAAAACTAAAAATGTGAGCAAGATAGTAATGATATTTCTCACAGAAGTTTGGCTATAAAAAAATCCCCTGATGGGGCGCAAAGGTAAAATTCAGTGGTAAAATTCTCGCCTCCCAAGTGGGAGAACGGGGTTCAATTCCCGGTCCATGCACTTCCCACTGTCCCCCCCACCAAAAAAAAGTGGTTTTTTTTTTCAATAAATGGTGCTGCAATAACGGGATAGTCACATGGAAAAATAATGAAATGTGACCCCCACCATACTGCATACAAAAAAAAACCAAAAAACGCTTGAAGGGCTTATAATAAAAATAACAAGTCTTAACCAATAAACCATGTTCTCCATGGAGAACAAAAATTCTTATTAAAATAAAATTTAATTATTTACTATATAGCCAACATACTATAAAAAACTTCCTCCTGAGTCTCTAAAACAGACATTCTCGAACAGGGAAGTAAGAACCCTTGGGAAAATGTATCAGAGTCTCCAAGAGTTGAGGTTTGAAAAAGCATATTAACCATTGCAATATAATTTAATACTTGGAAATTTCAAGTATCTAGTTTTCTTAGTACAGATTTTAAAAAACTAATGTTGAGCAATTTTTTTTCTAGCAGGGATAGATGATAAATTATATCTCAGATTATAAGAAGGGAACCCTGTGGGAAAATGAAAAAGTTACTCCAAGGTCATGGCGCAAAAGAATTAAGGGTGGTTGGTCCAATCCCAGCTTCATACAAACTAGCTGATTGTCCTTTGGTAAATGACTTTAACCTCCAAACCCTAAGATTCAGAGGGGTAGCTACACCTACTGCAAAATGGGAATAACAATGCACCTACTCTGTAGGGTTCTTGTAAGGGTTCCATGAGATAAAGCACATGTCTGACACATACTAAGTATCCAACAAAAGTTCATGTCATTCATACCATTTGCAGGCCTAAAATTCTCAAATGCGATATAGACAGGTGCAGATCAGTCTCAGATGAGGCATAAGACTCTTTTACTTATTAGTAGGGAGTGTAGATTTTTTTAAGATTGAGAAAAAACTTAAACTACTTCTGATTTTCTGATAGTCCCTAAATTCTCCACAAATCTAGCCATTTCTGATTTTTCTGCTATCCTCATTATTTTTAATTTCACAGAACAAATAATAAATTAGCCTATGTGCTAACATAACATGTAAAATTATCTTGAAATTCTTCATTGTGTCCAATTTTTAACCCTTCCTAGACAGTAAAGTTACTCTTACTTCAATGGTCTTCAAGTAATAGGAGGACTTTCTAGGAGGAAGGTCAGCCAAAAGAATAATTTTCCATGGTAATATGTATATGCCTGTTCTGTCTAGCTCAACAACTTAATACACACATTAAAGAGGGTGTGGAACAGCCAAGATAAAAATTCTTCCCCAGCATCTTCCTTTACATTGCATCAGTGAACAACATAATTAAAGTTTCCAAATGGCTTTCCTTTTTATTGTTTTCAACTTATGCAAATTTTCAAAAACTTTTTCCAATAAGTTCAAACTTTCTATCCATAAAGGCTACTTTCTGAGGGGTAAGTTGGGTCTGATTGAATTCATTTTATAGCAGAAGTATGGTGAAGAAGTTATATAATTGTTTTTCTATGCTTTAAGTTAAATGATGACACAGACCCATTTCCAAACATGAATGTTTTACTTCATTGTAGCAATCACTTGTCAGAACAAGAAACTCAAATCAACATGAAAAGAACCTAACTCACAATAAAGTTCATGGTATTTGGAAATCTTACTCAGATGAGCCCATAAAATACCTATTTTTATATAAATATAAAATAACTTTTAAGCATTTATATAAAATTTATATATATAAAATATATATATATATAAAGCATTCATATAAAATGCTTAAAAGTACATTTTTAAAGTCATACTTTATAAATACTACCTTCAATAAAACAACTGAAGGGAAAATAAATACCTTCTGTTTTTCCCTTGACCTTTGGAAGGAAATCTAATTTTCGAAGATACAATTAAGATCAAGTATAGAATCATTATTTTGCTTTAAATCATCATGAAGTGACTACTGGAGTAATGAAAAAAGAGTAAAAAAATACAAACTGAATAATTTCGTTATAATGCAGCTACATCAAGAAACCAGTGAACAACTTAGTTCATTTGTTCATTCATTCATTCATTTAAAGTTCCTATGTTCTATAGCTTACAATGTAAAGATGAATAAGATGGTATGTTTGCCCTCAAGTAGCTTATTACTTTATAGAAAAGACAAATATGTAAATAAAACATTATAATTCAATGTGCTAAATATAATATAAATGAATACAAGGATGAATGTGAGTGCAGAAGACGAAGTGATTAGCGGTTAAAGAAGATATCTTTTTTTTTCTAAGAAAAGAAAAACATTAATATATTCACTGGATTAAAAATTAATCTAAGAAAATTATAGTACTTGAGTATTTGACTCACATTCTAACTGTTAAAATTTTTATTGTAATGGTTTATTAACATCAAAATTATAGAACATTTGACTAGATAAGCACACTCAATTATTCTTCTGTGTTCTTTTTTACATTTTCCCCAATTCTTACCTGGCTTCATTTAGTCTTTGGTGTTCCTGCCACCACACTTGCTTATGTTGTTTTATTAGTGTTTGTTCTTTACATAACTTTGAGGTCTGCAGCGTTTTCCTGATCTGGAGTAGAGGAACAACAAAGGAGCAAATTCAACATCTTACAATGTGCTTTTCACAATAAATTCTTTAATCTGCATATACTAAGTTATGTACTTATTCTTTTTAAATTCGTATTATTCCACATTTGAACACTTACCTAAAATAAGTACTATGCTAAACAAAAAGCAGGGAGTTGTAGAAGAAGATGGTTTGAAATGTTGACTTATTTAAGAACTGCTTTGAAAATACTTATGAAAAGAGACATGATATAATTCTATTTTCCATATATACATTTAAACAGTACAATAAGTCATATAGCCCCAGAAAAAAATTCAAGAGCTTTCTAAACGTATTTTCCCCCTTTCCACACATTTTCCCATGTTGTATAATGGGGATTATTCCCATTTTATAGATGAGGATACACAAGGTCAGAGAAGTTAAAAGATCTAGTCAAGATCAAAAAGCATATAAACATCAGAAGCACAAGAAGAACCTTGGTTCAGTGCTTTTTCTAGAGTAAAACTGGTTTTATTATAATTATAATTATAATGAGGGATAAGCATGAGATGTTAAAAATGCATCAAGTAATTTGTTAGGAGACCTGGTTTTAGTCCCAATTGCAGCCCTCATTAGGCACATGACCTAGAACACACAATTTTGTAAATAAAATAAGAAAAAATATTTAGGGAACTATTTACTTAAAGTACTTTAAAAAAATAATGAAAAGTCATGTAGCATTGAGACCCAAATTTTCAACTAAATTTAAATTATCCCCAAATTTTAATACTTTTTAGAACATAGTATATAATTAGTGCTTTCAGGTTTCTGCTGAGAAGTTGTGCAGTTGTGCCTGTTTGGCCCAAGGTCCATTGCTTGCCATTTCCCTGATATGCTCCATATCACAGAGTGGACTATGTTTCTCAGGTGCCCATAAGATCTGACTTCTAGCTGGCTTCAGCCAAGGGAGACACTGTGGGTGGGAGATGGAAAAGAGAGGAAGGGAGAAATCAGAGAATCACTCTCCTGCTTTCTCTGCATTCCATGGGTTCTTCACGAGCACCTGCATCTTCTCCACTGCTCCAATTTTCTCTGGGCAGTTTTACTATGGTTCCGACTGCCTGTGAGTAACCTCAGTTCACAGTATTTGGTACAGTCTGCTTTTTCCATGTTTTTCTGATGTAGGGATGGAAGCGGCTTCCTTCTGTTGATGATCTCTATTGCCTCACAGTCCTCTGTTCAGCTTCTCAGATCTTCTATCACTGGCGTAACCATTTTTTTTTCATTAAAGATGCCTGTACTCTAAATATTCAAGTGGTATCCATTTCCCAGTTAGCCTCTGATTGATACTGATTTGTACTCTACACTTGTATATTTAATATTAATATTTTTAAACACTACAAAATTGTTACTCTCAGACACTTGAAATAAACACACAAATATTTTCTCTGCTACTAGAGTATATGGTATCACCATAGCTTTAACAGATCAATACTGAAGATAAAAAATTTCAGAAGTCCTAAAAAAGAATTTTTATAATGCACGCTGTCATTCACTGATTACTTAAACCCTGTTTTTTCACTCTTCTGGTTCCTGATTCAAAATTAGGGATATAAGAAAACAAAATAAGCAAATATTGCTTAACAAATTATAAAGTCCAAGTCAGATAGTGCCACAATTATGAAATTTAGGAGGTCAAAAGTACATTTAAATAAATATAGGTCACTGCAAAAAAACTCTGAGTAGTCTCTATTTTGACTTCTGAAAAAAAAATCACAGTATTTCTAAAAACAGTGTTTGCTTAAAGAATGTCTAAAACTCATACCAACTATTTTCAGCTACAATTTTGCAGAGATTACTGTGGCATATTTTGTCCATGTTGTACATAAAAAAATTAGAACACTTTGGTAGAAGATGTGGACACATTTTTATAGTTGAAAAAAATCAATGACACTGCCTTTGGGCCTAGTGTTAAGGTCAATTAAGTAGACAATAAAAGTGAAAAAAAAAAAGCTACTGATTTTTACTAGATGCTTCCACCATTTTGCAAAACATCCTGATTTTTTGTAAATTGGCTCATTGATTTTATTTGGGTCTTAAGGCTAGAAATGAAGACAAAATAGACCTAAAGGAACCAGAAGAATTAAAGTTGTACCTTTATCAATAGAGAGGTTTCTAGTTGATTCCAATTCATTTTATTAGGCAACACTCCATATGAAATTAATAAGCATTTTAAAAATATTTAAGGTAGGTGATGATTTATGCAGAATGCCTCGGTGAATAATTATGTTTAGAGAACAACTAAAATAATAAACATGTAAAAAAATGAGAAATCAAAGGTTCCTGTGTGTGGTTTATTGTGACAGTTCAAGATAATGAAATTCTAATTTTAGGCAACTTCAAATACCAAGAAAGCCCTTTTGGGTCAGAAGACCTATCTTTAAATATAAGCATCAATAACTAGTGGACAATTTAAATATTGGTTACATATGTGTATACATGTATATGATTATCATACAGCACTGAGCTGGAACTTCAGGGGAAGATGGTGGAATAGGGAGTTCCTAAACTCTCTGCTTACTCCACAACAGCTGTTTTGCCACTCTGGAGGGTGCCATGTGATAGGCAGGGCAGCAGAGCACTGTTTTGGGGAACCATCAGAGAGGTTTTTGGCATCTTTCCCAACCCTATTCCCAGGACACTTGAAAGATAGTCTGAACCTCCTACATGGGTCCCTGTTTTGACTGAGAAATACTTATGTGGGTAAGTTCTCTCTCTGAGGTGACCATCCTAGCTGCTTTTGCCTGGAGGGCAAATTCTGGGAAGGCAATGAAAGTGGTTTTTAAAAAGAAACTATAAAGGCAATACACAAACAAACAGAACAGATCAAGATTTCCAGAGAAGGAACAGAGGAAAGGAAGCTTTCTCCTGGGGGTGAAACAATTTAGCACAAATAGTATAATTCTTAAAAATTGTACCACAAACCCAGAACAAGAATTAGATAAAGAAGAGCTAAAAAATCTTATTAAACGGAGACTATTCTAAAGAATAGAATAAGTTTGAACCAAGTGTTGAAGAAGGGCCTTAATACAAACTCAATCAACAATAAAACCCTAAACAAGAGAATAAAACTTCAGAGTAAACTTATGAAGATGCGTAGACATCAGCAGAAAATTATAAACCATACTAAGAAAAAGGAAGATATGGCCCAAAGGAACAAATTACTTTAGAGGAGACACAGCATTTGTAACAACTAATCAAGAGTTTAAACAAATCTCCTACATGTATTCAAGGAGATGAAGAAAAATATGGTTAAAGAGATATAGAATATTAAGAAGACACTGGGTGACCATAAGGAAGAATATGAAAGTATAAAAAGGAAGGCAACAGAAATAATGAGAATGAAGGCACACAGCAGAGATTAAAAATACACTAGAGGGACCCAGCATCAAGGGATTGAGAAAACCTTCTTGACCAAAAGGGCGAAGAGAGAAATGAGACAAAATAAAGTTTCAGTGGCTGAGAGATTTCAAACAGTCGAGAGGTTTTCCTGGAGGTTATTCTTACACATTATTTGGATATCCCCTTTTTAGTTTATGGGGTATTGGAGTGGCTGGAGGGAAGTACCTGAACCATAGAGGAGCTGTGTTCCAGTAGCCTTGCTTCTTGAAGATGATTGTATAATGATACAGCTTTCACAATGTGACTGTGTGATTGTGAAAACCTTGTGTCTGATTTTTTTTTAACTACGGTATGGACAGACGAGTAAAAAATATGGATAAAAATAGACAAATAATAGGGAGAACAAAGGTTAAAATAAATTAGGTAGATGGAAATAATAGTGGTCAATGAGAGGGAGGGGTAAGGGGTTTGGTATGGATGAGTTTTTTTCTTTTTTCTTTCTTTTTCTGGAGTGATGCAAATGTTAAAAAAAAATGATCATGGTGATGAATACACAACTATGCAATGATATTGTGAGCCACTGATTGTATACCATGTATAGAATGT
>PVIY010048161.1:0-17447 GCA_004026745.1 Myrmecophaga tridactyla | reverse complement strand
AAAACCAGAAGGAGTGGGAAGAGGAGGAATGGAAGGGGAATGGAGTAGAAGAGAAGGCTAGAAGAGAGGGAAGGGAATCAAAGGGGAGGGAAGGGAATGGAAGGGGAAGGGAGATGGAGACGCAGACAGTGAAGGGTTAGGTATCAAGTCGGCTTCCCCAGGGGCTTTTATGGAGTACTTGCTGAGGGCAGGTGTGAGATGTGGACAGTAGAAAGATGGGAAATGGTGAGAGGATGCTTGCTTGTAATTTTGCTTAGGGTCAGTCTCAGTTTTTATCTTTTAAAATTGCTGATAATGTGGCCTTTGATGGCTTATTCTTCCCTCTTAGTTCAGTCATTTGACTTTTTACTTCTAGGTTTATATACAATAATTAAAATTAGAAGAGAGGATTTTATAAAGTAGAATTTATTTCAGTCAGAACTGTCTTCTGTGATATATGTATAACTGCTTAATTATAACAATTACATAAAAAGCAGTTCTTACATTTTCTTCACAAATTATCCTAGAATCGGTCTGTACTGGCTGAACTGGAGGGGCATCTGGGTCGAGTAACAGCAGTTGGATTTTGCCCTTGGCAAGCAAATATCGTAGTCTCAGTATCTGAAGACAGAAGCTTTAAGGTAAGGAGATGAGCAAACCTCTTTTAGATACAATAAGTGGTTTAACAGTACCAACAAAAACGTTTACATAGTGCTTTTTGGATTATGATCATTACTGCACATGTCCTTTTATTTTTACTACAATCCCGTGAGATAGCTGTTACCCTAGACTGAGCTAGAGCATCGAGGCCCAGAGGGGCTGGAGAAAATCCTGTCGTGACCTAAAGGTCCCAGAGTGCTGGAATAATCCAGAGTCAACCAAGGGTTAAAATGTGAATTTATATCCAGCAATTCCTAGGGAACCCAGACCAGAAGAGCCATTTTCTACCCAGAGGATCCTATTAGGACTAAACTGGGTTTAAGGGAAATATTAAAATGCAAGTTCAGTTTCCATTCAACTCCATGTGAGAGAGCATTAGTGTTGTTATTTATTGACAGGTGAGACTTGTAACTTGTAATTGAAAGAAACGATGAAGATAATCAATACACATCTGCAAGATAGAGAAAGAAATACTGTGAAAAATGCCTTTCTTTGTCATTTTACAATTTCTGTAGGGTGAAACTTAAAATGTATCACTTTTCTCCTGTTCTGGAGCAGACTAGAATCCCAGCTCCACCATTCATCCACAGTCTAACTGGGCAGTGTGCCATTTTCTTATCAGTAAAAAGGAGATGATGGTGACTGTTGCTTCATAGAGTTGCTAGCGGAATGCAAGGTGAGCAGCTGGAAAGCCCTTAGAGCCGTGTCCCATTGCAGACGAAATGTGTGTCTAAGATAAATAAATACCTTCAGGTGAGGATAGAGACTGCATCAGTTATTTCCTTTATTCCTGTACCTTGTCAATGTGGATTAAATGCCTGGGAAATATTTCTAACCTTGTCTTATCTTCATGTTTTCCAGTTTTTCCAAATCTATAGGTTGTTATTTTTGATATGTCATTAGTTATTTTCTCTATGATTCTGACATATTTAACTGCATTTCCATGGTTTTATTATTAATATACTTACTATTTTCTCTTATAGGTAACTAATAATCACAAAAATTAGTATTTAATTGGTTAGTGCTATTGGTTCAAGTTGTAGCAATAATGGCAAAATTTTTATTCCTTCTAAAGAAGCATGTATTTGTCTAAAGGTTTGGGATCGTTACAAGGGATCATTAATATACAGTTCACCAGTGTTAACAGGTAAGTTTAAGACTTTCTGTGTTTTCTGTAATTAGGCTGTATTTAATCAATTACTACTGGTATATATATTATTACATAAAATAGAACTGTGACGGTATATTGGAATTACTTTTCTGAAATTAATTATATGGAACTATTATTTGAGTCAAGAAAACATTTATAGTTTATTTAGGACATATATTTTTATATCTATTTATCTTATTTCTCTTTCTGTATATATATATTTTTAAGTGGATGAATTGTAATGTGTGTGTGAGTCAAAACAAACAAACCAAAAAACCAAACAATCAGGCAGGCCATGGTGGCTCCCCAGATTCCCGGTGCCTGCTCATGCAAAAAAACAACCAAACAGCCAAACCCAAAACAACAAAAACCCCAGTCATCACTGAGTGCAAGCTGGTTAGAAATACAAAAATAAGGGGTGCTGAGTCTGTAGAGGATGTTTCGTCTTAGCATAATGATATATTTAGAAGGACTTAGTGACTGTGGGCAATCTGTTTATTATTAATTTAAAAAGATTTTTCAGTAGAGGATATAAATTAAGTTCCAGCATTGAAAGAGTTCTGAACAACAAAAAAAAATCACACAATTTGGATTTTCTGCCCATGCTTTTCAAAAAAAGGTCCTCTGTGCTATATATCATTGAAGTAACCACGTATTTCTGTGTTTTTAGACCACTGGTTTCACGAAAACAAATAAAACACAGGGAAACCCCCTCATCTGTAACAAAGTCTCAACATAAATGACTTGATGATCCCCTAGAATTAGACACTCTCAAAACCAAAAACAAAAACTGCATTAAACTGTTGATTTACTCTGTCTGACTGTTGTTTCCAGTCTGGCCATCATTTGCAGTTAGTGACTATTAGTTTGGGATTGGAGAGAGAGCATCATTTTCCAAACTGCATTGTAACCAATATTTAAAAAAAAAAGAGGGCAATGCGACAGGGGCTCAGTGGCAGATTTCTCACCTGCCATGCCAGAGATCTGGGTTTGATTCCTGGTGCCTGCCCATGCAAAGAAAAGAAAGAAAGAAAATTAAAAACAGAGTATCAGAGTGCATTGTATGTAAATGTTTTATGATACTTGATATGTATGTATGTGTATATGTACACACATACACAGTGGATTGTATATATACTGGACTGAGATGTAAACTTTCTTACTTTGAGTTTCAATCAGAAAAATTTGAAAACCATTGATGCAGAGTAACTGATTTGTTTTTTGAAAACTGTATTCTATCTATGTAACTCCTTAGAATGAGAATTACTCATTAAAGTAATATCCATTGGTGTGATAACTGTTTACTGTTCTGCATATTAGAGACACCATGTGTGACTAAAAACAAACAAATGACAGCTGTCATTGCACCAAAGTATATGTCATATCATGGTTTTGTCCTAATTCACCCCATGAAGAGTTCAGTGAATTCCATCTTAATGCTGTTACTTGCAAACTGTGCTGGTTTGAAAGGAAGTATGCCCCCTAGAAAAGCCATGTTTTAATCAAAATCCCATTTCATAAAGGTAGAATAATCCCTATTCAATACTGTATTTTTGAAACTGTAATCACATCATCTCCCTGGATGATATTTAATCGAGAGTGGTTGTTAAGCTGGATTACGTGACGACATGTCTCCACCCATTTGGGTGGGTCTTGATTGGTTTTGGGGGTCCTATAAAAGAGGAAACATTTTGGAGAAAGAGATTCAGAGAGAGCAGAGCAGAATGACATAACCACAAGAAGCAGCGTCCACCAGCCAGCGACCTTTGGAGATGAAGAAGGAAAATGTCTCCCAGGGATCTTCATGAAATAGGAAGCCAGGAGAAGGAGCTAGCAGATGATGCCATGTTTGCCATGTGCCCCTCCAGATGAGAGAGGAACCCTGACCATGTTCACTACGTGCCTTTCTAGTTGAAAGAGAAACTCTGACTGTTCGCCACGTGCCTTCTCATTTGAGAGAGAAACCCTGAACTTCATTGGCCTTCTTGAACTAAGGTATCTTTCCCTGGATGCCTTAGATTGGACATTTCTACAGATTCACTTTAATTGGGACATTTTCTCAGCCTTAGAACTGTAAACTAGCAACTTATTAAATTCCCTTTTTTAACAGCCATTCTGTTTCTGGTTATATTGCATTCTGGCAGCTAGCAAACTAGAACACAAACCCTTCTACTTTGCTAGTTCTTTTTTTTTTTTTAAGATTTTTTTTTGTAACTTTTTTAATTGTATAATATAACGTACATACAAAGCAAAGAAAGAGAAAAGCAATAGTTTTCAAAGCACTCTTCAACAAGTAGTTACAGGACAGCTCCCAGAGTTTGTCATAGTCTACCATACCATCATCTCAGATTTTTCCTTCTAGCTGCTGCAGAACATTGGAGGCTAAAGGGAATAAACATTTTTTCTATCATCATGATTGACTTTTTTCTGAAAAATAATATATATACAAAAAAGCAATAATTTTCAAAGAACATCACAACAATTAGATGTAGAACAGATTTCAGATTTTGGTGTGGGTTATGATTCCACAATTTTAGGTTTTTACTTCTAGGTGCTCTAAGACACTGGAGACTAAAAGAGATATCAATATAATGATTCAGCAGTCATATTTGTTTGTTAAACCCTACCTTCTTGGTATAACTCCACCATCACCTTTGATCTTTCTCTCACTCTTTAGGGGTATTTGGGCTATGGCCATTCTAACTTTTTCTTGTTGGAAGGGGCTGTCGATAATATGAGGTAGGGAGTTGGAACTAGCTGATGTTCTGGAGAGGCTGGGCCCTCTGGGTTTCAGGACGTATCTGGTCCAAGGACTCATCTTAGCCACTGGTACCTTTTTTTATTATACATGTTTTCCCCCTTTTGGTCAAGATGGCATTGTTGATCCCATGGTATCAGGGCCAGACTCATCCCTGGGAGTCGTCTCCCATGCCGCCAGGGAGACTTTCATCCCTGGATGTCATGTCCCACATGACAGTGATTTCACTTGCAGAGTTGAGCTTAGAGAGAGAGAGAAAGGCCACATCTCAGCAACAAAAGAGGGCCTCCAGAAGTGACTCTTAGGCATACTTATAGGTAGGTTAAGCTTCTCCGCTATGTACATAAACTTCACGAGAACAAGCCTCAAGATGGCCTATTGAATTGAGCGTCCCTAATGTTTGACACAGTATCAAGGGTTTCCTTGGTGGTAAACTTTAATAGTTCCATATTTTTTATCCCATTTCTCAAGAGACTTTGCCAATACTTTTTGATTATCTACTTAATATATTCTAGGATGTATCCAGGCATTTCATTAAGCTATACAGGATTAAAGGCCTTCATTCTTATTCTGGGATCCCTGTGTTTTGATTGTTTAACAGGTTGAGCTAGATTATGTGCTACAGAAAATTTAGTTTCTGGACAAAATAAACCTTTCTTCCTTTGATAGCGAAGAGTAGGTGAGGTTCTAAAATGAAGACAATGTCTTTCTTATCCCTGTGTTCTGGATTTCCTTAATCCTGACCTGATTGGCTTCATTCTTATCTCTAAATACCAAGTTATATATATATATACACATAAAACAGCCTCTCAGAATCCATAAATAATAGTTACCGCTCCAGACTAAATGTGTCTGCTATAAGAGCTTACAGTCTAGGCCCCTGTTTTCTTATAAGCATTTTCTAAAGGAGACCATACAATAATTGCTCTTCTGTTTTATTTTGTGTCACCAAATGCCTACAGGTTCATTCATGTCGTGGCATGCCTCACAACTTCATTCCTTTTTGTAGCAGCGCAATATTCAGTCATATGTATGCACCATCGTTCACCAATCTACTTCTCAGTCAGTGCGTCCTTCAGCCACCTGCATTCATCAGGCATCATGAATAGTGCCCAAAGTCCACAGTCCATCAGCAGTCTCAATTTTAGATAATTTCATTGTTCCCAAGAGAAAGAAACCCAATAAACACACCTTTGCCAAATAGGAAATCTGAACCTCCTCTTAACTCTTGTCCCTACCCCCATTATTTGCCTCTGCTGTTGTTGTGGTAGTGCTGAGGGTTTTCTTTTGAACACAGCTCATAGCATGCAATAGCAGTTTTCCCCCGTACACTGGACTTAAACACTCTTTGTAATGGAATCATACCTTTGGCGTAGTTCTTGCAAGAACTAATTTATATTTGTAGTGTTAATCAGTGAGACATATAGGTCTATACAACCCCTTTCAATTATGTTTACCTTCAATATGGCAATATTACTTAGAGACCCTCTAGTGAACCGCCTTTACTTCTGTCTATTCCCTTACATTAGGGTTCAACCTCATTAGCTAACCATTCACCCAGCTCTAGGTTCTGTGTATCTCTAGGTCCCCTATATTCTGTATTACAAACTATTTGCCACTACTCTTCCCTCTCTAGTGCTTTATAAAAAAAAGAATTAAGACAAATATGAGCGTTACTAATGATAAAGATACTGATATGTTGGGCCAAGCTTTTAACTAGTCAGGGTTCTGTGTGGTTATAGCAGAGTACAATTAGATTACAAAATCAGAATCAACATGGGATAGCTCCATCTGAAGATTTATGAAGAATGAGCCACACAGCTTGTAAAAGTGACTTTTCTTAGAAAAGTAATTTGCTTTACTCCATGTTGATGGCCATTTTTTTCTTCTGTAAGTGCTAAGGCTTCCTTTGTTTGAAAAATGATTTATACACATTGCTAAAGAGTGTTGTTCTCCCTGTCTTTCCCAAGTTTTATCCTTTTGAAGTATAATCCACAAAGGCGATTTTAAACCTTACCTCCTCCTCCTTTTACATTCTTCCTCAGTTATGGTCAGAAAATACTTTATATTCCATACAGTGCCATTTAAAGAGAAGGAAAGCTTCAGTGATCAAAATGGGAACTTCCTCAGCATTTTCCGTCTGTGGGTACCAGAGGCTGCCTTGGGCTTTCTGTGCAGCAGGAATGGCCACTCGTCTTTTCCATGCTTGGCCCTTCAAGCACATCATACTGAAGATTCCATTTCTGTCCATATCTATAGACATGATCCTGTACTGGGGCAGTGTTTCTGCATATTCTCGGCCAACATGGTCTTTCCCACCATTTGTCACACCACTGATTCCAACGACAAACATTTTCATAATTAGCTTTGAAAATCATGTCCTGGTAAAATTCCCTGTTGCCAGCTCGAGTCTTTCCCAGCAGTGGTGGAAGGGGATAGCCGGCACGCCCAGAGCTCACCTGAGCTCACCGCCCTGTCCCCACCACAGTCAGCGGTGGGCTGGGTGGATGTCATCCCATGGGACCCCCAGGGTCCTGTCTGGCCGGACCTCGTGCCTGGGCTCAGGGCCCATTGGGGGTGAGGCCAGGGCCTCTCTCTAGATTCTTGACATTTTATATTTAGAGTAATTTTTAAATGACGTGATACAGGAAAGAATTTTTAGAAAAATAAGACATCTATTCAATTATCATTTTCATCACTAATTTCATAATTTTATTATTTCTGGGTTACTCAAGAATCATTATTTCAAGTTTAATGTGTATTGAATACTAAGATGGTTCTTAGTCTAATGGGATAAAGCTTTTTGGAATCTGAATTTTCAGGGAAATTGTTGACTATACTGGGCTTTCTGTTCGGGCAAATAATTTGTAATTTATCAGAATTCATCTGTGGCGACTTTAATTAATACCTCATGCTTTTTATTGGGAGTAGCTTCCCCAGCTTCAACATATTCAGGGAATTTTCAAAATTAACTTAGAGCTGTTTCTTCTTTGATGAATAAATTATTTTGGACTGGATCAAACATAACTAAAAGAAATATTACAAGTAAAGGTAATCGTTCTCAGCTTAGACCATGCCAGCTGCTTTTAAAGCTGACGATCTTGTTCATTTCAACAGCCTATCCCCTCCTGAGTTTGTTCTTTGACGAAGAGCACAAGCAGCTTGTCACTGGATGTGCCGATGGCCAGGTGAGAGAGCTGCAGAATTAAATCCCAGTTTTCAAACATTATGTGAACATGTGAACAAAAGGACTTTGTTTCATAATTATATGGTAATATTGGTATGTATTTTTTTGTAATTTGAAGAAATTTTTCAACTTCAGTGTGATGAGGCCATGATGTTTTGTAAGCTTACTTACAGAGCTTTAAAAACACACGTGCCCCGGCTGCACTTCTGGATACTCAATGTGTGTTTTCAGTGGAGCCAAGTAATCTGTATGTTTTTAAAATCCACCTGTGATTTTGATGCATAGCTGAAGTTAAGGCCCATTAATATAAATTAAGGCACGCTTTACATATTCTGAAGACCATACTTACTATTTTTAAAACTTGCTTTTTGGGGGCATGTTTTAGGCTTACTTCACAAAGCAGGGATACTATTCTCTTTTTTGAAAGTTGCTGTTGATATCATTTGGGGAGCATTTATTGTCTGTTTGGAAAGCTGTGTTTTTGGAAAGTCAGGCAATTTTTTTCTTTCTGAAAGTGTTGATATATACGTTATGGCTTTGAAAATTGGATTTTTATGTATAGCATGGAGTAAAAATGGACTATTGTAGACAAAAAAGTATAAGCTCTCTTAAAAGTGTTTTGTAGAAGACGTTTAAAATATATTCAGTTATCCCTGTAGCTCAGTAATGTTCTTAAGTGATTTACCAGTAACCGGGAAGAGCTCGAAGATCTTGGCTGCCAAAGAATCCAGAAAAGCAATGAAATGAAAGTCTCTAAAAGACCTTGTCATGTTACTTGTCTGGTCTTACTCACTTATCTCATTTGACTTTTACTGCTTTTTCTTGCATATCGTTTATTGAAAGAGATATGTATCTGTATGTGTTTTGCTTTTTTAGCTTTGGATCTTCAGTTTGATAGAAAAACATCATTATCGTTGTGTGATACGTATTGACTTAAGGAAAAAAAGAGAGAGTTTCTGTGCTAAAAAGGTCATATCTGGATGGTGCAGCCAGTTAGGTAATGTTGCTCAAAGTCTTCGACGTGGTTTCATGTTCTGTCCTGCAACCATATCTTTTATAGTATTGGGCATTTATAGAGAGCCATCTCTTAGACTGGGAGGAGGGAAAGTAGGTATTCAGGGGGTCCCTTATTTAGGAGGAGCTGGGGCACTCAGGTAACTGCCAGGTCCCACGTGGGCAGTGTCAGTGCGAAGGCGACCACGGGCATGTGTTCGTGTGCAGGGTGGGCCTCTGGTTGCCAGAGGCCAGCGCTGCTGACCTCCGATGGCTCCTGTCATGGGCAGTGGGGTCCAGGGGAGATGGAGATGGGGGCTTTGCCTGTGATGGGCCAGGTGCAGTGGGAGCCCACCTCACGGCCGCTAGCACGACCAGCCCTCCTTCCCACTTCAGGAATTATCTTCCTCGCCTTGCCAAGCTGCTTCCCTTTGGCAACACCTTCACCTGTATCACCACTGCTCAGGCTGAAGATGCTGTCACAAAGCAGGAGCAGTGCGTTCATTTCAGGAGCTTACCCTGCACTGGAAAAAAGGAAACAGCGAAACCTCTTGGTTTCACTTTTCAGTCAAATTAACAACTCTTACAGGAGTGTGCGACCCATTACTTTTTCATATAGCAAATGTATTTTTGCTCTATTGTCCTACAGTTTATCATCATTGCATCATGTATTCTTTCTTTTGGTTTGTGTTTTTTGTAGATGGCTTTAAACTATTTCTTTTAAAAGTAGGCCAGAAAGTACCTCTATTTAAAATATCTATTTTTTCCTGATGCTTTAAATCTTGGATTTCCTTAATTCTGTTATAAGTTACCCACTTATGACTGAAGAGTTGTTAACCTGTTTTAGGGGTTAAATTCTTTAAGTAGGCTATCTCTTTTTTCCTGCTCTGTTTTTGTTTTTCCCTGTACTTAAAATTACGTGTTTATTCCCCACAGTATATATGCATAAGGTCTACTTTAAAATTTTATTCCTGTTCTTTATAATGTTTAATCCTGAATGTTTTTCTCTATTCATGCCTTGAATTATTCTAGCAATGTGTATATTTACTGCAGCATCCCACTGTGCTAATCGTTTGCCTTTTAACTTGATTATTAATTTTAATCTCACTTCTCTGAGTGTCATTAATTCTGTGTTCTAGAAGACAGGCAACTTTCCTCAACAAGTGAACTGGACAAACAAGAAAAGATTGAAGTAACATTTCCTGCATTGACCCTTGAACACTGTGATCTGTCATTCATTCTAAATTCTGAATGCAAATTGTAAGTATGGTGAATTTACTTAAAGTCATATAAAGAAAAACTCTGAAATTACTTTCATGAGCATTAGATCCGATTTTTAAAGGAACAGTAAACAAGTAGAGTAATTAAAATAAAACCAGATAATTTTTGTAAGCTTTAGAAGAAAATTAAAAACAGTGATCGAGTTGGGATCAGATTTGTGGCCATTTTTTAAGTCACTTGTCTTTACTAGACAGCTAGAGTATACTTAGGAAACCAGAAACAAATTTTATCATCAGCCTAGTCAAAAAGTGATTACAAATTTTAGGGACTGCTTTACTCCATGAGCAAATAAGGGTACTTTCTGGTTATCCAATATTGTATGTCTGTTTCCTTCCCCAAATAAGGGTACCTTTCTGGTTATCCAATATTGTAAGTCTGTTTCCTTCCCCTAGGATGGGTGATTAACTGGGATGATAAGGGAAACTGAGAAAGGAGCTGAGAATACAAAGAAATAGTAGTCTGTATTTTCTGAACCTTAAGGAATAAGATCAGTAAACTTTTCCTCTTTTAAAATTAGTCCTTCTCCAGAGAGTGCCACATGTTTGTGGGTTGGAAGCTCAGCTGGTTTATTCATTCTTAACTTGGCCAACTTTGAATTGGAAGCCATTTTACATTACAAAGGTAAGATCCTGAGTTCGCATTATCTTTGATGTAAATTTCAATAATCCTCGCATTTTGCTTTATGCACTCTGCGGGGTATGGGTGTAGTGTAGACTGCCACTCCCCGAGTCTGAGGCCTTTTGGCCCTTCGTTTGGGGCAGACGGTCCCTCGGGACACCCTCGCGGCTGTGCCTGTGCCCTGACGGCCCATCGCTTCTCCGCTCTCACGCCCTCGTGGTGGCACTCACAGTCCACCTGGGACTGTTCCCTTCTCTGCCTGCTCCTGCCTGTCCTTCCATCCACATCAGGGTCAGCACCCCTGTGTTCACTCCACGTGGGCCAGGTGACCTGTAGCCTTTGGCCCAGCATGTCTGTGTCCTCCAGCCACTTGTAAGCAGAAGCCAAAGAGATTTTTTAATGCAAGTTTCCTCTGTCGTCCCCCCACTTGAACCCTTTTAACGGCTTCCCCTCTGCTTAGATGCGGTCAGACTCCAAGGCCATGCCTCATTTGGCCCGTGTCCACACCTTCAGCCTCCCCGACTTAAGTCCTGCTCTCTGTTCACCGTGTTCCCTCCAGTATGGTTTTCTTTTAACTTCTTGGACTCTCCAACTCAGTTCTGTCATCATCTTCACTTGCTTCTCGTTCTGCTCCCACTGCTCGCTCCCAGATCGCATTTTAAGATTTGACGTTGGTGTTGCCAGCTTAGATCCTGGTGCTGAATGCTCCCTGCACCCTCTCTCTTCTCTTCTCCACGCTTGTCACGGTTTTGGTTAAGTGTGTGTGTCTGAAGTTAGGGGTTTGGTGTCTGATTTTCCCTATGCTGCATGCTTGTTCCCAGCCTGTGTCTCAGTGCCTGGTGTGTGTTGGATGAGTGAGTCTGCTTACCACTTAAATATTGTTTGTTCATTTCTCTTTTCTGAAAAATCAAGATTATAGAAGCGTCAGCATTAAAGTTGCTGGATCATGTGCAATAATGACCAAAACTCTCGATCATAAGGTTAGTAGTAAGGCAATCACTATTTTAATTTCTGTAAAAATATATTTATAAGTTTTGACTTATATTAACTTTCTTCAGCATAATATTATAATGATTAGCTAACTGAATCAAATTTATTTGTTAAAATATTTTGTGAATTACAAACTACTATAATTACTATTACCAGTCAAATGGTATACATATTAATGCAAATGAATTTATATTTAAAATTTAATTTAATTTTTAATGTTCTACTTATGATTAGAATTATGATGTAAACCATAATTTCCTTTTTTTTCAGTGATGTTGTCAATTATATTGCAACTTTGTCCTTTCTAGGTTTTTTGTTTGCTCACCTCCATGTTTGAAAATAAGATTGCTGTGCTGAAAATTGACCTTGCTGCCCTTATGAGGTCTCAGCAGAGCCCGGGCCTGGGGAAGCCTCTCTCAGTGCTGGCTAGGTACAGCATCTTCTTAAAGAGAATTTTAGACTTCTTTTTATCTTAAGAAATAAAAGTAAAGTTTAGTAACCCCTCCAATTATACTGATTGTCTTTGAAAAGAATTACTATTCATATTTTTTGCTTCTATCTTGCTTAAAACCAAATGGTTTATGTTTATTTTAATGAGAAGCACTATTTTATTTTAGGATAGAATATAATTATAAAAGAGAAAATTAGTTAAAATATAAAATATTTTTCCCCAGAAGATTAAGAATAAATATAAGCTTGCAAGTTTTCCTAATTTCCAAGTGTTGTATATAAACTCCTCATTTCACACTTTTCTGAAAATATGTATTTCATTGAAACAACTCTTCTCATGTGATTTCCTACTTTTATAGCACAGTTTTGTTTTTGTTTTAGTTCCTGTGTTTTACCCACCTCCCCTCTGTATTTTGGAATTGTTGAGAAAAAAAGTACTAAGCCTGCTAGTCAGAAGCAATCTGGTTAGTATAATATATACTCTGAAATGTCGAAATTTATAACTAATTAGCCTGTTAGTTATTATAGTTAGCAGTGTTATGTTGCTTTGTCTATTCGTAGTTATATATGTAAAATATCAGTATTTATTTATTTCCTTTGTTCATTTCTTCTGTCCCTCTGTCCCTCAAATATTTATCTATGCCCTTTCTGATAGAGGACGTTTCTTTTTCTGAAGAAACATAATTCTGTGGATATTCAAAAGCATGCTAAAATATCGATGGTCATTTCTCAAGTGGTTAAAAGGGATTGGTACATAGACATTTATACATAGTCATTGGTACATAGTCATTTATAATGTGAATTTCTTTTCTGAAGAATTTTAAAGCAAATCTCAAAATTGTATTATTTTACTCTTGCAAACTTCTGTATGCATTTCTAAAAATATATGGATATTTTCTCAACCACAATGGCATTTATGTCATCTGAGAATAGTGAATGTTTTACTTCTTCCATTCCAATTTGGATGCCTTTTATTTCTTTTTCTTGCCTAACTCCTTTAGCTAGAACTTCTAGCACAGTGCTGAGTGGGCACCCTTGTCTTTTCCAGATCTTGGTGGAAAAGCTTTCAGTCTTTCACCATCAAGTAGGTTGTTAGCTGTGGATTTTTCACATGTGCCCTTTACCACGTTGAGGCAGTTTCCTTCTATTCCTATCTTTTGGAGTGTTTTTACCAAGTAAAAATGTTGAATTTAGTCAAATGCCTTTTCTGTGTCAATCAAGATGATCATGTGTTTTTTTTCCCCTTCGGTTTGTTAATGTAGTTTATTATGTTAACTGATTTTCTTGTGATGAAACATCCTGGAATAACACTCACTTGATCATGGTGTATGATTCTTCAATGTGCTGTGCAAGTATTTTGTTGAGGATTTCTGCGTCTGCATTCATTAGAAAGATTGGTCTATAATTCTCCTCTCTGTAGTGTCTTTACCTGGCCTTGGTATCAGGTGATGCTCAGAGAATGAATTAGGTAGCCTTCCTTTTCTTCCTCTTCAATTTTTTTGAAAAGTTTGTGCAGGATTGGTGCTACTTTTTCTCAGAGAATGGTCCATAGGATTTCCTGTGAAACCATCTGGCCCTGGGCTTTTCTTTGTTTGGAGTTTTTTTTTAAAACAAAATTTTTAGATGTTTATGTATCTTCAGGTTTGCTTCGTTTCTTGTGAGCTGTTCGACACTTCTGAATATCCTAAATTAATAACAATGCCCAAAATTCATCTCTAGTATTTCCACAGGAGACATTAAGAAAAGACCAAATGATAATTTTTCCCCTTTTCTTCAAAAAGTAGTATTTTTTCAGTCCTTTTTGTGCAGAAATGTTACAAGAGCAATTCAAGTGGAAATGATGAAATGACATGCCAGCATTTCAGGACACAGATAAAGCACTCAGAAGAATTCTTGACATTATGTGCTCTATTATGACCAATTGTTACAAAGTTTGTTTTTTACCTCTACTCACACTGATGCATTTTTCCTAGACCTCTGCAAAGAAACAGGCTCACAGGTCTCTTTTGGTGTCTACGCAGTAGGCAAGATAGGTTTATTTTTAGGTGCAGGCTCATTGAAAATTCTGTCCTTATTGGACATCTGTTCCGCTCTGCCTCCTGGTGACCTGTGATCCACCTTTCATGTCCAAGGGTCCATTGGCCTTTGTGAGGCCCCCTGCTCAGCACCCACGTCCCCAGCAGCCCAGCTCCCCAGCGCAGGGGGTGGGAGGGGCCTGGGCCTTAAAGAGCCACTCCGAGCCAGCCCAGTGCTCCAGTCCAAAGCAGTGCTCCATGCTCCTTGGGAGGAGGGCTTCCAGGTCCCTTTCCCTCTGCTGCAGCCAGGCAGGGATTGCGCTGAGGGTTTCCCCTGGAGAAGGGGCCATCTCTTGGCCCCTTCCTCCGGCTCTTCCCTGGATGCTGCCCAGATCTCCCCTGGTTTGTCTTGTCGCTCCTGCCTGCCCTCCCGCTGTTCTGGAGAGAACCGAGCCCTGCAGCTCCCGACTCCACTACCCCCCCAGGTGTGAAGGTGAACCCCTGATTCTGGATCCAATGTGCTCTAGCCCATCTTCACCAGCACTAGTCAGGGAGTAAAGCTCTTCCTTCTCCCAGTTCTGAGCTCCTGTTGCGCGTCTCCGGCTTACCTGTGCTCTCCCCCCCTCACCCCCTTAGCCTTTTCGTCTGGAGGATTCTGACCCAAGTTCTCCTCCTGGGGCAGGCTCGTCCACTCTTCCATCCAGCCACCAGGACAGGCCACTCTCCTGAACAGCAGTTGGCAGCCATACTGTTACTGCAGTTTTAGTTTCTTGCTGGAAATAGGATTCAGTTGTGGCGTGAGTCTAAAACTCATGTTAATAGTAATAGTTATGTTCCTTTGTCTTCTTTAAGCCTATGTCTGTCTCTCTCCTATTTCACTTAACAGCATTTTTATCCATCTTGCAGTCCAAGCTAAGAATCTCTGAGTCATCCTGGCTCCTCTTTCCTTTCATATTACCACATTTGGTTGATGACTAAGTCCTAAAATTTCATTTTATGTCCTGTCTCACACATTTCCCATTTTAGTTTTTCAGCCTCTGTCCCAGATCAGGTATGTGCAGCATGTTTCATTACAATTTGGACAGTCTTTTACAAATAGTGGAACTTCTAGTCAGGACTACACATAAGGTTTAAGTTTTTTTTTTTTTTTTTTTTTTATTTGCATATGGGCAGGAGGCACCAGGAATCAGTGCCTCCAGTATGGCAGGCCAGAGCTCTGCCTGCTGAGCCACGGCAGCCTGCCCAGGTTTAAGTTTTAGTCAGTAATTATTTGAAGTGTACAAATACCAAACATAATCCAATTTGGTATAATTTAAATAATGAGATGACAATGTTATTTTCTTACGCTTTAAATTATCCCCTTACCCCTTGATATAACCTTCCTTTGCTAGCATTGGTAGGTTTGACTTTGGTATAAAGCCTCTTAAATATATACATCATGAAATCGTTCTGTTTTTCTGAAGCTATGTTTTTTCCTATACCCATAATGAAACTGCAACCATAAATATTTGTCTTTTCTTCAAAATCACTTTTATGCAGCTGTACGGAGTGTCATCAAGAACCAGCCACTGGTTTTTCACCGTAAAGTTAAGTCGTCTGGCTATGCATGCAAACCGCAGTGAGTAAGCCCTGTTCTCACTGCCATGTTTACAGGTTAACTTCAGAAATAAAGATAGCTGAAAAACATTTTGATGGTGACAATCTATATTTTCAGTTAAACTGACCTAAGACACCAAGATACTTACAAGATGCTTATGTCAGTAATAGAGACAGAACTGGGCGCTGCGTAGAGACAGGAGCAGCCCCCGGGAACCAGGACCAGCCCTCGGGAACCAGGACCGGAACCAGGTCTCATAGCATGGCGCAGCCCTGGGGCTCTGTCCTGCTCCTGGGAGCAGCAGCTGCAGCAGCAGAAATGCACTGAGTGCTTCCTGTCTTTGGGCCCTGCTCTAAACCCTGACCTGTTAACTCATTAACCCTTTGAGTTCTTATCTGATCATAAGGTCATTTCTAGTGAGGGTAGGAAAAGGAACGGAGTATAGAACTCGAAGAGAGTTGTTATGCTTTAAGATAACATGGCTGATTACAGCGCTTTGCTGTTCCATTGGAGCATTGCAACTCAGAACTTGAGTTAACAAGGCTGGTTTGGGCTGGTGGGTAAGAGGGTTCCTCGCAGAAACTGTAAGCTCAAAGACAAGGAAATACGAAACAGTATGATAATTTTGAAAAATTTTAAGTACAGGAAACCCTTAATTGTCTAGTCCTTCATGAATCTGAAATTACTCAAAAGTAGTTCCTGCATCAGCAAATTATGCCCTTTACTCTGTTGAGAGTGCTGTTCTCCCAGGTTTCCACAGGCTGCTTTTCGTGCTCCATCACGGCCCCTGCTGCAGGGCCCACTGCTCACTCTCTGTCTAGCCGCTTTTGCTCCTTTAGTTTTCTGCAGAGCACTCTTCGTTCTCCAAAATCGCGTGTGTATTTGTTTAGCTCTTTATTGACTGCCTCTCCCAGCGGCGTGCAGCCTCCACAAAAGCACACTCTTGGGCTGCCTCATTTGTCCCTGTGCCTTAGAAGAGGCTCAGCACTTGTGACACACAGGCCGCCTCTGTCCCGGGGCCGACCCCGACTGCCCACCAGAGGCTCTGGCACGTCTCTCAGCGTGGCTTCAGGAGGAGATGTAAACTCTGTGGTCTTTGTTTGTTCATCTGAAAAAACGGGGTCTTTTTCTAGATAACTATAGAATTATCCTCAATGTTTAATATGCTGGTTATATTAAAAGTAGAAATCTGAGTGACAGCTCAGAAATGTTGTTTTTCAGTAGATTTGTAAAGCAATATCCATAAATGGGATTTAACTTCAGTTATGATTAAATAAATTTTTCAAAAGGGCAACGTCATAAAAATAAAATTTAGTATTCAATTTTAGAGACATTCTAATTTTGTGAACAAAAGTTTTTCTATCTATAAGTCTTTCACACAAATTTTCCAACATTTGACCAATAGGTAATTTATAACATGCTCTTCATAAAAAATATTGTCTTTGTTTTTCCTAGTAATCTACAATATGTATGTGGATAGTACGGTATCCTCCAGAAATTTTATACCCAGATACTCTTTATTTTCTAGTATTGAAATAGCCAATATAGTTTATTTTAAAACTTTTTTATTAATTAAAAAAATTAACAAAAAAACATTAAGATATCATTCCATTCTACATATACAATCAGTAATTCTTAATATTATCACATAGTTACATATTCATCATTTCTTAGAACATTTCTCTGCTACATCTTGAACAACAAGGTGATATCTACTTAATGCATAAGAATAACCTCCAGGATAACCTCTCGACTCTGTTTGGAATCTC
>PVIY010048160.1:0-17444 GCA_004026745.1 Myrmecophaga tridactyla | reverse complement strand
AGATACAATTTAACAAATGCATGTGACTGCTGAGTCATTATATAGATATTTCTTTCAGTCTCTAGTGTCTTGGATCAGCTAGAAGGAAAGACCTAAAACTGTGGAACTGTAACCCATACCAAACTGTGAAATCAGTTCTGTAACTACTTGTTACACTGTATGTATTAGTTAGGGTTCTCTAGAGAAACAGAATCAACAGGGAACACTTACAAATATAAAATTTATAAAAGTGTCTCACGTGACCATGGGAACACAGATTCCAAAATCCACAGGGCAGGCTGTGAAGCTGACAATTCCGATGGAGGGTCTGGATGAACTCCAAAGGAGAGGCTCACCAGCTGAAGCAGTAAGAGAGCCTGTCTCTTCTGAATCCTCCTTAAAAGGCTTCCAGTGATTAGACTGAGCATCATTCATTGCAGAAAACACTTCCCTTGGCTGATTACAAATGGAATCAGCTGTGGATGCAGCTGATGTGATCATGATTTAATTCTATGAAATGTCCTCATTGCAACAGACAGGCCAGCATTTGCCCAACCAGACAAACAGGTATCACCACTTGGCCAAGTTGACACATGAACCTAACCATGACAGTGTACTTTAGAATGTATTGGTTTTTTTTGTATGTATGTTATGTTTCACAATTAAAATGTTTAAAAAAAAATTTTAAGTGAGGGAGACATTAAGATGAACAAAAGCTGATGGAGTTTGCCACGACTGTCTGCCCTACAAACAATGCTAAACAGAGTTCTTCAGACTGAAAAAATAGGGCACTAGACAGTGGATCCAAGCAACATAAAGAAATAAAGATTTCTAATAAGGATAATTGCACAGGAAATTATAATTGTCAGTGATATCATATTGAATTTTTTTGGCATGTAACTCCACTTTTTACTTCTCACAAATTCTCAAATGCAAATGCAGAAAACAAGTCTGTGGTTTGGGACATACAATGTATGATGTTATCATTTGTAAGAAGTACAACAAAGAAGAGGGGTACTGGTGTAGTGTAAGTACACGCTATTGAGGTTAAGTTGTTATCAAATTAAACATGATTTTATAGATGTAGGGTGCTAAACCTATACTCCATGGTAACCACAAGAAAATATTGAAAAAATTTATAGAAAGTAATGAGAGAGAATGAACATAATACCACACAAGAAATAAAATAAATATGAAGGTAGAATATTAACAAAAAACTTGAGAGACAAAATAGGTATAAGATTTGCAGACACCAAATTTCAGAGTGGCAGAAAAAAAAGTCATGCATTATCAGTAGCTACATTAAATGTAAATATAAATTAAACTCTCCTGTCAAAAGACAGAGATTGGCAGAATGGATTTAAAAAAAAAAAAAAAAAAGCACGAGCCAGCAATGTGCTGTTTACAAGAGACTTGGCTTAAATTCAAAGACACAAGAAGGTTGAAATTGAAAGACAGACAAAATATTCCATGCAAATAATAACCAAAAGAGAGCTTATCTAATAAAAATATCAGATAAGAGAGGCTTTAAGTCCAAAACAGTTCAAAGGAACCAAAATAAGTCACTATTTACTGATAAAGGGGTCAAGTCACAAGATGGCATAACAATTATAAATATATATGCACTTAATGGCATGGCCCCAACATATAGGAAGCAAATATTGACATATGTGAAGAGAAGAATGAACAGTTCTGTGCTAATAGTTTACTTCAATATACAACTTTCAATAATGGATAGAACATCTGAACAGAAGATAGGTAAAGAAATAGAAGACTCGAAAGATACTCTCAACAAACTAGACCAAATAGACTGTGCTAGTTTGAATATGTTATGTACCCTAGAAAAGTCGAGTTCTTTAATCCTCAGTCAATATTGCTAGATGGGATCCTTTTGATTGTTTCCATGGAGATGTGACCTGCCCAATTGTGGGTGGTAACCTTTGATTAGATGGTTTCTGTGGAGATGTGTCTCCACCCATTCCAGGTGGGGTTACCTACTGGAGCTCTTTAAGAGGGAACCATTTTGGAGAAAGCTTTAGAGCCACCAGAACCGACAGAGTCCACACAGCCAGAGACCTTTGCAGATGCATAAAGAAAATGCCCCCAGGGAAGCCATTGAAGAAGCCTAGAGTGAAAGCTAGCAGAAAAGCTCTCAGCCTTTCCAGTTGAGAGAGCAATCCTGAACATCATTGGTCTTCTTGAGCCAAGGTATCTTTCCCTGGATGCCTTAATTTGGACATTTTTATAGCCTTGCCTTAATTTGGACATTTTCATGGCCTTAGAACTGTAAACTTGCAAAGAAATTTCTGGTTTTAAAAACCATTCTATTTCTAGTACATTGCATTCCAGCAGCTTACAAACAAAAACATAGGCATATATAGAATAATTCAGCCAACAGCAGCAGAATATACATTCTTCAATAATATGGCTCATTCTCCAGGATAGATTATATGCTATGTCACAAAACAATCCTAAAATAAATTTTAAAATACTGAAACCATGCAATGTGTCTTCTTTGACCACAATGGAATGACACTAGAAATAAATAATTGAGGGAAAACTAGAAAATAAACATATATATTGGAAATTAAACAACACACTCTTAAACAACCAATGGGGAGAAGTCACAAGGAAAATTAGGAAATACCTTGAGATGAATGAAAATGAAGACATAACATACCAAAATCTATGGAATGCAGCAAAGGCTGTACCAAGAGGGAAAATTATAGCTCTAAATGCTTACATTAAAAAAAGAAGAAAGATCTCAGATCAGAGACTTAACCTCATAACTGGAATATCTAGAAAAAGAAGAACAAAATAAACCCAAAGTGAGCACAAGGAAGTAAATGACAAAGAGTAGAATGAAGCTTAATTAAATAGAGAATTAAAAATATATAATCAACAAGTCAAAAGTTGCTTCTTTGAAAAGAGAAATAGAATCAACAAACCTTTGGCTAGACTGACAAAGGAGAAGAAAGAGAGGATGCAACAAAACAAAAAATGAAAGGGGGAGAATATTGCTGCTACCCCACAAAAATAAAAAGGACTAGAAGAGGATACTATAAACAACCATATGCCAGCAAATTAGATAAACTAAATGAGATAGACAAATTCCTAGAAATAAAAAAAAACTACCTACACTAATTCAGGAAGAAATAGAAGACCTCAACAAACTAATAACAAGTAGAAGGATTGAATCAGTAATAAAAAATCTCCCAGGGTGCACTATGGTGGTTCAACAGGTAGAGTTCTCACCTACCATGCCAGAGACCTGGGTTTGATTCCCGGTGCCTGTCAATGCAAACAAAACAAAACAAAACAAAAAACCTCTCCCAATAAAGAAAAGCCCAGGTTTCACAAGGTAATTTTACCAAACATTCCAAGAAGAATTAATGCCAGTCCTGCTCAAACTCTTCCAAAAAGTTGAAGAAGTGATAACACTCTCTAACTCATTCTGAGGTGCACATCACCTTCATACCAAAGCCAGATAAGGATATCACAAGAAAAGAAAATTACAGACCCAAATCCCTTATGAATATAGATGGAAAAATCCTGAACCAAATATTAGCAAACAGAACTCAACAGCATATTAAAAGAATTATACACCATGACTAGGTGGGATTTATCCCAGGTATGCAAGGTTGGGTCAACATAAGAAAATCTATTAATGTTAACACCACATTAACAGACTAAAGGGAAAATACACACACACACATTATCATTTCAATTGACACAGAAAATGCATATGAAAAAATCCAGAACCTTTTTTGATAAAAGTTTTAAAATTAGGAATAGAAGGAAACTTATTCAACATTATGTTGAGTAAGGGTATATATGAAAACCCCACAGCTGCCATCCTACTTAATGGTGAAAGATTAAAAGCTTTCCAAAATCTGGAAAAAGACAAGGATGTCTGCTGACACCACTATTATTCAACATTGTACCAGAAGTTCTTGCTGGAGTTATTCGGAAAGAAAAGAGAAGAAAAGGACCAAAAGGCATTCCTTGAAGAAAACTTTCCCTACTTGCAGATAACATGATCCTTTTCAAAGCAAATCCTGAGAAGTCCACAAGAAAGCTATCAGAAGAATGTGGTAGGTTACAAGAGCAACACACAAAAATCAATATTGTTTCTACAATCTGAAGAGGAAATCGAGAAAAAGATTCCACCTATGATAGCAACTAAAATAATCAAATATCTAGGAGTAAAATTTTTTGGGGGGTGTATGAGCCAAAAACCAAACCCTCGTCTCCCTCATTGCAGGCAAGCATTCTACCACTGAGCCACCCATGCACCCCCTAGGAGTAGTTTAACCAAGGATGAAAATGATTTATACATGGAAAACTACAAAACATAGATTAAAAAAATCAAAGACCTAAATAACTGCAAAGATATTCCATGTTCATGGATCAGAAGACTAAATATTGTTAAGTTGTCAATTCTACCCAAAGCGATTTACAGATTCAACACAATCCCAATGTAAATTCTAACAACCTCCTTTGCAGAAATGGAAAAGCCATTATCAGATTTATATAGAAGGGTGAGGGGTTACTATTTTAGTTTCTTCTTTGCTAAAGCAAATACAGTGCAATGGTTTGACTTAATCAATGGGAATGTATAGCCTTACAGTTTTGAAGCTAAGAGAAGTCCATATCAAGGCATCATCAAGGCAGTGCTTTCTTCTTGAAGGCTTGTGTTCTGGGACTGGCTGCTGGAAAACCTTGATCCTAGGTTCCTCTGTCACATGGCAAGGCACAAAACAACCTCTCCTGGTCTCTTCTTTCTCTTCTGGTTCTGTTGGCCTTCAGCTCCTTGCATTCTGTGGCTTTCTTTCTCTGTCTGAATTTCATCTATTTACAAAGGACTCCAGTAATAAAATTAAAGTCTTCCTGATTAAGTTAGGTCACACCTTAACAGGAGTAACCTTATCAAAACATTTTACTTACAATGGGTTTACATTCTCATGAATGGATTAAGTATAAGAGCATGTTTCTCTGGGGTGCATAGCTCCTAACCACCACAGGCCCTGAATAACCAAAACTCCCTTGAAAAAGAACCAAGTAGGAGGACTTAAACTCCTAATTTAAAATCTTATTACAAAGCTAAAGTAATCAAAATAACATGGTATTAGCACAAGGACTGACATAAACTCCAATGGAATGGAATTGAGAATTCAGAAACCAAGCCTCACATCTACAGCCAATGAATTTTTTTTCTTTTCTTTGTGTGTTTTTGTTTTTTTGGCATAGACAGGCTCCAGGACTCGAACCTGGGTGTCTGGCATGGCAGGTGAGAATTCTGCCACTGAACCACCATTGAGCCGCCCACTGATTCATTTTTGACAAGGGTGTCACATCCACTCAATTGGGAAAGAATAGTCTCTTCAACAAATGGTGTTGGGAAAACTGGCTAACCACATACAAAGAGTGAAGGTGTACCCCTACCTCATACCATACACAAAGATCAACTCAAAATGGATCAAAGATGTAAATATAAAAATGAAACCTATAAAAACTCCAAGAAACCCCAAAGCAAATAGGAGAAGAGAAATAACAAAGATTAAAGCAGAGATAAATGAATGGGAGAACAAAAGAACTATAGAAAGAATCAATAGTTCTTTGAGAAAGTTGGTTCCTTGAGAAAATCAGTAAAATTGATGGGCCATTCCTCTCTCTCCAGCCAATAACAACAAGCAAACTTACTGCCCTCCCCCTGTCTATGTGGGACATGACTCCCAGGGGTGTGGACCTTCCTGGCAATGTGGGACAGAAATCCTAGAATGAGCTGAGACTCAGCATCAAGGGATTGAGAAAAATTCTCAACCCAAAGGGGGAAGAGTGAAATGAGACAAAGTGTCAATGGCTGAGAGATTGCAAAGAGTTGAGAGGTTATCCTGGAGGTTATTCTTACGCATTAAGTAGATATCACCTTGTTATCCAAGATGTAATGGAGAGGCTGGAGGGAACTACCTGAAAATGTAGAGCTGTGTTCCAGTAGCCATGTTTCTTGATGATGATTGTATAATGATATAACTTTCACAATGTGACTATGTGATTGTGAAAACCTTGTGTCTGATGCTCCTTTTATCTGCCTTGTCAACAGACAAGTAGAACATATGGAATAAAAATAAATAATGGGGAACAAATGTTAAAATAAATTTAGTTTGAAATGCTAGTGATCAATGAAAGGGGTAAGGGGTATGCTATGTATAATCTTTTTTTCTGTTTTTGTTTTATTTCTTTTTCTGTTGTCTTTTTATTTCTTTTTCTGAATTGATGCAAATGTTCTAAGAAATGATCATGATGATGAATATGCAACTATATGATGAAATTGTGAATTAGTGGTTATATATGCAGAATGGAATGATCATATGTTAAGAATGTCTTTGCTCATTTGTTGTTAAATTTTTTTTAATTAATAAAAAAAATGATGGGCCGCTAGCAAGACTGACAAAGAAAAAAAATAGAGAGGATGCAAATAAACAAAATGAGAAATGAGAAGGTGTGCGTTACCATAGACCCTGAAGAAATAAAAGAAATCATAAGAGGATACATGAACAACTATACACTAACAAACTAGACAACTTAGATGAAATGGACAAATTCCTGGAGACACACAAACAAGGTACACTGACTCAGGAAGAAATAGAAGATCTCAACAAACCAATCACACATAAAGAGATTCAATCAGTCATCAAAAATCTTCCTACAAAGAAAAGACCAAGGCCAGATGGCTTCACAGCAGAATTTTATCAAACATTCCAGAAAGAACTAGCACCAATCCTGCTCAAACTTCTCCAAAAAATTGAGGGAAAGGGAACTCTACCTAACTCATTTTATGAAGCTAACATCATTTTAATACCAAAACCAGGTGTGGCAGTTAGATTCAGTTGTCAACTTGGCCAGGTGAAGGTGCCTAGTTATGTTGCTGTGGACATGAGCCAATGATACGTGAACCTCATCTGTTGCTCATTACATCTGTGGTCAGCTAGGAGGCATGCCTGCTGCAATGAATGATGTTTGGTTTAATTGGCTGGTGCTTAAATGAGAGACTCAATGTAGCACAGCCCAAGCAGCTCAGCATACCTCATCTCAGCACTCACAGCTCAGCCCAGGCCTTTGGAGATGCAGAAAGAAATCACCCTGGGGAAATTTGTTGGAACCCAGAGGCCTGGAGAGAAGGCTAGCAGAGATCACCCTGTGCCTTCTCACATAAGAAAGAACCTCAGTTGAAAGTTAGCTGCCTTTCCTCTGAAGAACTAATGAAATAAATTCTCTTTTATTAAAAGCCAATCCATCTCTGGTGTGTTTCATTCCAGCAACTAGTAAACTAGAACACTGGATAAAGATGCTATAAGAAAGAAAAAACACAGGCCAATCTCCTAAAGAACATAGATGTAAAAATTCTCAACAAAGTATTAGCAAGTCAAATCCAACAGTGCATTAAAAGAATTATACACCATGACCAAGTGGGATTTATACCAGGAATGCAAGGATGGTTCAAAACAAGAATATTAATTAATGTAATACAGCACATTAACAAATCAAAAGGGAAAAATCATATGATCATTTAAATTGATGCTGAAAAAGCATTCAACAAAATCAGGCATCCTTTTTCTGATAAAAAATACTCCAAAAGATAGGAATCAAAGGTAACTACCTCAATATGATAAAGGAAATATATGAAAAACCAATAGCCAGCATCATACTCAATTAAGAGAGACTGAAAGCCTTCCCCCTAAGATCAGGTACAAGACAAGGGTGCCCACTGTCATCACTATCATTCAACATTGTGCTAGAAGTTCTAGCTAGAGCAATCAGACAGGACAAAGAAATAAAAGGCATCCAAATTGGGAAAGAAAGAAGTAAAACGCTCATTATTTGCAGATGATATGATACTATACTTGGAAGATCCTGAAAAATCTACAGGAAATTACTGCAAATCTACAGCAAATTACTGCAAATTTTTGCAAATGTGCAAAAATCAATAACATTTCTATACATAAGCAATGAGCTAGCTGAGGAGTCAGTTAAGTAAAAATTCCATTCAAATTAGCAACTATAAGGATTAAATACTTAGGAATGAACTTAACAAGGGATGTAAAGGACTTGTACACTGGGAACTGCATAACATTGCTAAAAGAAATCAAAGGAGATCTAAATAAGTGGAAAGACATTCCCTGCTCATGGATAGGAAGGCTAAATATAGTTAAGATCTCAATTCTCCCCAAGTTGATCTACTGATTTTTGACAGTATCAAACAAAATTCCAACAACCTACTTTGAAGATTTGGAAAAGCTGACTACCAAATTCATCTGGAAGGGAAAGAGACCCTGAATAGCTAAAAGCATCCTATAAAAGAAGAATGAAGTGGGAGAATTAACATTCCCTGACTTTAAAACCTATTATAAAGCCACAGTGGTCAAAATAGCATGGTACTGGTACAAAGACAGAAGCATTGACCAATGGAATTAAATTGGGAGTGCAGAAATAGACCACCAAATCTATGGTCAACTGATTTTTGACAAAGTCCCCAAATCCTCTGAATTGGAACAAAATAGTCTTTTCAATAATTGGGCATGGAAGAACTGGATATCAATAGCCAAGAGAATGAAAGAGGACCCCTATCTTATACCCTACACTAAAATTAACTCAAAGTGGATCAAACACCTAAATATAAGAACAAGCACCATAAAATTTCTAGAAGAAAATGTAGAGAAATATCTCCAAGACCTAGTAATAGGAGAAAGCTTCCTCAACTTTACACCCAAAGCACAAGCAATGATAGAAAAAATAGATAAATGGGAACTCCTCAAAATCAAATGCATTTGCACCTCAAAAGACTTTGTCAAAAAGGTGAAGAGGCAGCCAAGTCAATGGGAGAAAATATTTGGAAATCAAATATCAGACAAAGGTTTGATTTCCTTTATATACAAAGAAATCATCTCCAGTATCTTAGAGCAGCTAGAAGTAAAAACTAAAATTGTGGAATTGTAACCCATGATCAAACTCTGAAATCTGTTCTACAACAAATGTTGTGCTGTGCTTTGAAATTTATTGCTTTTTTGTTTATATGCTATTTTTCACAAAAAAAGAGAAGAAAAAGTCGATTGTGATGATTTAAAAAAATATTCATTCCTTCTAGTCTCCAATGTTCTAGAGCAGCTAGAAGGAAGGAAAAATCTGAGGTGATGATATAATAGGCCATGACAAACACTGGGGTCTGTCCTGTAACTATTTGCTGAAGAGTGCTTTGAAAACTATTGCTTTTTTCTTTGTTTGGTTTGTATACAGTAAAAAAAAAAAAAAAAAAAAAAAAAAAAAAAAAAAAAAAAAAAAAAAAACTCCTAGAAGAAAATACTGCAATATCTTTAGGACCTCGTGTTAGGCAATGCTTTCTTAGACTTTTTACCAAAAGCATGAGCAGCAAAGGAAAATAGCGGAATGGGAGTACATCAAAATTGAAAAGTCTTGTGCATCAAAGGACTTCATCCTGAAAATAAAAAGACAAACTACAGAATGGGAGAGGATACCTGGAAACCACATATGCAGTATATCCAGAATATATAAAGATCTGCTACAACTCAACAACAAAAACACAAAAAATCTAATTTTAAAAATGTGAAAAAGACTTAGACATTTCTCCAAAGATATACCAAAAACTAAAAAGCACATGAAAAGATGCTTAACATTGTAAGCTATCAGGGAAATGGAAATCAAAACCACAATGGGATCCCATTTCATGACCACTAGAATGGGTACTATACAAAAAAAGAAAACTAACAAGTGTTGGAGGTTATGTGGAAAAATAAGAACATTTGTTCATTATTGGTGGGAATTTAAAATGGTGCAGCTGCTGTGGAAAACAGTTTCTTGGTTCCTCAGAAAGTTATTTATAGTATTACCATATGATCTGCCAATCCCACTTCTAGGATTATACTCAAAAGAATTGAAAGCAGAGACTTGAACAGATATTTGCACACTAACTGTCATAACAGTATTATTCACAATTGCCAAAAGATAGGTGCAAAACAAGTGTTCATTTTAGTTTGCTAAGCAGCTCAAAGTAGATACCATAAAATGGTTTGGCTTTCGAATATGGGAATTTATTAGCTTACAGGCTTATAGTTTTTGAGCCCATCAAAATGTCCAAACCAAGTAATCATCAAGGTGATGCTTCCTTCCTGAAGACCAGCTGCCAATGATCCTGGACTCCTCTGTCACATGGCAAGGCACATGGTGGCCTCTGCTGGTCTCTGTCTACAATTTAGGGTTTTGTTGCTTTCAGCTTCTTGCTTCTTGGCTTTCTTCTCTTTGAATTTTATCCTCTTATAAAGGACTCCAGTAAGAGGATTAAGACACACCATGCATGAGGTGGGTCACACCTTGATTTAAGTAGCTTCGCCAAAAGATCCTACTTACAATGAGTCCACACCCACAAGAATGGATTAACTTTAAGAATTTAGTTTTCTGGGGTACATACAGCTTCAAATCACCACAGGCCATCAACGAATGACTGGAGAAACAAAATTTGGTATATATACACAATGTAATAATATTCAATCATAAAAAATAAAGTTCTGATACATGGGACAACATGGATGAACCTTGAAGAATCAGGTTGAGTGAAATAAACCAGCCACAAAAAGACAAATATTGTATGAGCTCACTGATATGAAATAATTAGAATAAGCAATTCATAGAGTCAGAAACTAGAACCCAATTACAGGAGCTGGGCTGCAGGTAAGGAACAGGAAATTAATGCTTAAATTGGTACAGAATTTCTGTTTGGTGTAATGAAAGTATTGATAGTGGATGGTGATGGTAGAACAATATGTGAATGTATAATGTAGTCAACAGCACTGAATTATATATTTGAATGTAGTTAAAAGGAGAAATTTAGGCTGTATATATGCTACTAGAATAACATTTTTTTACAAAACCAAAGGACTGTACAACAGAAACATGAAACCCTAATGTAAGTCAATAGTATAATTATAATAATAGTCTGCATCAATTGTAACAAAAGTTCTAGTTTGCTAGCTGCCAGAATGCAATATACCAGAAATGGAATGGCTTTTAAAAAGGGGAATTTAATAAATTTCTAGTTTACAGTTCTAAGGTTGAGAACATGTCCCAATTAAAACAAGTCTATAGAAATGTCCAATCTAAGGCATCCAGGTAAAAATACCTTGGTTCAAGAAGGCAGAGGAGGTTCAGAGTTTCTCTCTCAAGTGAGAAGTCACATGGCGAACACAGTCAGGGGTTTTCTCTCATCTGGAAAGGCATGTGGCAAACACTGTGTCATCTGCTAGCTTTCTCTTCTGGCTTCCTGTTTCATGAAGCTCCCTGGGAGATATTTTCCTTCTTCATCTCCAAAAGTCGCTGGCTGGTGGACTCTCTGCTTTTTGGTTCTGTGACATTCTCTATGTGGCTTTCTCATGGCTGTCGTTCTTCTCTGCTCTCTCTGAATCTCCTGTTTTTCCCAAAATGTTTCCTCTTTTATCGGATTCCAGACAAGTAATCAAGACCCACCTAGAATGGGTGAAGACATGTCTCCACCTTATCCAGCTTAACAACCACTCTTGATTGAATCACATCTTCAGGGAGATGATCTAATTACAGTTTCAAACATACAGTACTGAACAGAGATTAGGAGAAATGGGTGCCTTTACAAAATGGGATTAGGATTAAAACATGGCTTTTCTAGGGTACATACACCATTTCGAACTGGCACACAAAGGTACCACACTAGTGCAAGTTGTTAGTAGTGGGGGGTAGTATATAGGAACTCTGTATTTTCTGCATGATTTTTCTACTCTAATAAAAAATATATATACTAAAAGCAATAATTGAATAGAAAAATGAACAGGTAATTCACATAAAATAACATGCAAATTGGCAATAAACATATGCTAGGATGCCCAACTTAAGTTAAATCAATACAACCCTTTTCTCACCCATTATACCTGCCAAAATTTACAAGTGATAACATCCAATATTGGCTGATAGTGTTGAAAAATATGAATTGCTACAACCTATTAGTAAATTAATCTGGAGACACCTATTGCAATTAACAGTACAGAAAGCAACTAGAAATCCTACCTTTAGAAACCTATTTTACCAAAATGAAAGCACCAACATACATACACTCATGCTCAAAGGTACATATTGCACTGTTTTTTGTAAAAACTAAAAATTGGAAACAACCTGTATCCACAAATAAGAGAATGGTTGAATAAACTATAGTATATCCATACCATGAAATACTGCATAATTGTTAAAATAAATGAGTAAGATATAAGTGTATTGAGTTACATGGATGTCCATATATTGTTAAGTGGAAAAAAGAAAGTTGCAGAGTAAAATGTATGATACCATTGTTGCAATCCAAGGCCGATCAAATAAACAAACCAACCAACCCTGCATTACAGAAAGATGTGTTGGGATGTATTCCCGATTCCTAATCCCAGATATCTCCAATATAGAAGAAGGCAGAAATTATGACCTTTTCTTTCCCTTATAATAAACCTGTATTATTTGAACTCTTAAAAATCTAATTAAATTTAAAATGTTGATATCATCCAATTGTCAATAGACTAAAGAGTAAACTCCTCAATATCACATAGCATCCCATGGTCTAGTCTCTGCCACCTCTCTGACCTCATTTCCCTCTTCCTCACTTCAGTGTTCCATCCACATCAAACTACAGTACTTTATGGGTTTTTATACATGCCATCATGTGTCTTATCTCTGAATCTTTGCACACACTTCCTAAAAAGAAAATTCTTTCTCTTTTCTACTTGGCGAATTCTTACTTATTCTGCAAGACCCAGCTTAAAAGACCCTAATCCATTCTGTTCATACCGCCATGACGGCATTTATGTTATAGCACAGTCATCTGTGAATGTGTGCGTATGTGTGTGTGCACATCTCTGTGTTCCCTGGAATTGTGCTTGTTTTGGCATACAGAAGATTTTCAGTGCTTTTTGAATGCGTTAAAATTCATCTAGTTGGTGTCTTATAACTTCTGTGTTGTTTGACCTAACAATAGCATCATTCAGGCTATGTTTTGATGATTTGTGCTTTTGCTGGGCCAATGTGGGTGTGACATTTTATAAATAGGCTAATACAGTTGGATTGAACATTTCTTCAAAAGTTGAGACAAGAGAAATCACAGATTTTCAGTAGCTAGAATTTATTATTAGTATGGGCTAAATTCCTGAATAGGGAATTAAATATGAATAAGAAGATGTAATTGTGCTGTTTTAAAAGTTCACTCAGTAATCCCACTTTGATATAAAGTACCAGTCCTAGGCCTGTTTGCACTCTGATTCCTAGCCCTTTCCCTACTCTGCTCTGACTCTTACAGGTTGCGTCTCCAGGCTCTTGCTTCAGCTAGCAGCCAGCTGGTCTTAGCCAATGACAGGCCACAATGGGAGATTGCAGAGCAGGTAGCAAGGAGAAGCCAGAATATTTCTTTCCCTGCTCCAAACAACTGCCTCTCTTCCACCCCCTCATTGCCTCTAAGCCTGCATTGGACACCCCTGTCCTTATTCCTCTTCTTTTGGGTACCCTGGGCCCTGGGCCCCAGTTATGCTGCCTCTTCCCTTTGTCTCTCCAGCCTAATAGTGGCTCCCTGGTCCTGCTGATCTCTGTGTTACTTCATGTGCCTCTCAATTTGTGAAACACATTACCCAAAAACTTAATGGCTTAAAACAACAACCATTTATTCATAGCTCATGGACAAAAAATTTAAACTGGAATCAGCTGGGCAATTCTTCTGCTGGTCTCAGCTGGGCGCACTCATGCATCTACTGTCAGCTGCCAAGTCAGCAGGGGACTCTACTTTGGAAGTTGACTGGCTATTGTGTAGGGTAATGGTGGGTCCACATGTCTCTCATCATCCAACTATCCAGCCCAGGCATATTCACTTGGCAGCTACTTCCAAGATAGAAAAGGGAAATGGAAAAACTTCTTGAGGCCCAACATTGGAACTTACATAACACTGCTGCCTCCCAAAGCAAGTCACAAAGTCTGCCCACATTCAAGGAAGAGGATGGGAGAGGAAAACTTTGTGGCCATTTTTTGCAATCCAGCACACCTGACCACTATCTCCTCAACACTTGTACAACCAAGTCCCTGCAAAATTTTCCTCCATGGCGAATACTTAAGTGGTCACGGTTTTTCTAGTTACATCCTATGTGTATGTTTCAACATGCTTTCATACGTGGTGTACAGTCAGCGGCTCACAATATCATCACATAGTTGAGTATTCATCACCATGATCACTTTTTAAAACATTTGCATCACTCCAGAAAAAGAAATAAAAAGAAAAAACTCATACATACTGTACCCCTTAACCCTCCGTCTTATTGACCACTAGTATTTTCATCTACCCAATATATTTTAGCCTTTGTTTCCTATTATTTGTTTATTTTTTATCCGTATTTTTTACTCATCTGTCCATACCCTAGTTAAAGGGAAATCAGACACAAGGTTTTCATAATCACACAGTCACATTGTAAATATTATATCTTTAAACAATCATTTTCAAGAAACAAAGCTACTGGAATACAGCTCTGCAGTTTCAGGTACTTCCTTTTAGCCCCTCAAATACACCATAAACTGAAAAGGGATATCTATATAATGCATAAGAATAACTTCCAGGATAACCTCTCAACTCTGTTTGAAATCTCTCAGCCACTGAAACTTTATTTTGTCTCATTTCTCTTCCCCCTTTTGGTCAAGAAGGTTTTCTCCATCCTCTGATGCCAGGTCCCTGCTCATCCCAGGATTTCTGTCCCACAAAGCCAGGGAGATTTACATCCCTGGGAATTATGTCCCATATGGGGCAGTTGTTTCATAGACTGTGTTGGCTTAGAGAGAGAGGCCACATCTGAGCAACAAAAGAGGTTCTTTGGGGGTGACTGTTAGGCCTCATTTTAAGTAGGCTTAGTTTATCCTTTGCAGGAATAAGTTTCATAAGGGCAAACCCCAAGATCGGGGGCTCGGCCTATTGATTTGGTTGTCCTCACTGCTTGTGAGAGTATCAGAAATTCCCCAAATGGGGAATTTTAATCTTTACCCCTTTCTCTCCATCACCCTAAAGGGACTTTGCAAATTCTTCTTTATTCACTGTCTACCTTATTTCTTTAGAATTAGTCCACATGACAATATAGATAATCATGCATTCCATGAAGACAAATTATCTACAAAGCTAGGTAATGAGGATGGCAACTATAATGACACAGCTAACAAGCTAATGAGAGAGATTAATATTTTGATAAGAGCTGTTTTGTTTGTTTGTGCGGGGGTAGTGATCTTTCTTTGCAAACTTAAAAGTAAACACCATGAAAGTTAAAGCTTTATCTCTGTTGTTCACCACCACGTCTCCAATACCTAATCAAGACCAGCACATAGTAACTGGTGAATAAATATTTATTGAATGTATAAATTAAAGGCATATACGTATGCTAATGGAACACAGATGAGAAAGAAGTTAATCCTGAGAACATGGAAAAGCTTCATAAAAACAGGTGATTTTTAAAAATTAGACTGAGCAGGAGTTGTCAAATTCTGGCAGGCAGAGAGGGGGACTGAAAAGGAAACCAACAATCCAGCAGGAGAAATTTGGAGTGTTGACTTCCCAGGGGATGACAAAACTGCCCCTCCCCACCTGCCTACTATAATCATCACTCTTGCTGCACCCTCAGGAGTTGTTGGTTGTTTCTCTGTACCCCTCTCACAGAACATTCAGAAAGTGATTTTAGGCCTGAACTGCTCATATTTGCAAAAAGATAACCGCATTGACCTTCATGCTCTGTGAAAAATTCTCCGTAAAGCTAGGGGAAGCTCTACAGGGACGGGTACCATGTGAGTTTGGGCAAATTTCTCCTTGGGGTTTGAGTGGTTTTGAATGTATGCCCAGAGGCAGCTGCGGCTAAATCCCTTTTTAGATTCTAAATAAACACATGGATGGGGAGTGGGGTGGCCAGAGGCAAGAGAAATGCCTACCAGAGGAGCTCAGTTGACAGGGAAGGTATCTTTGAACCAGGGGAGGAGAGGGATGCTGGCAAGAGTCCGAACCCAGAGCTCTGAGGCCTTCACCGAGCAACCCTCCCTTCTTCTCCAGTCAGAGCTTAAACCAAACCTCCCTCTTTTCTGTCTGGGACCCTAGGGTAGGCCAAAGGAGCCCCACACAGGACGGCACTATTCAGGTGGGAGAGCCTGTGTTCCCTTTCTTCTGGAGAGAGCAGACAAGGTAGGACTTGAGATCAGGTATTTAGAGGAATGTAAACCTTAGTGGTCCTTTCTATTAAACTGGTGCTTCAAATTCAAGCTCTTTCGGAGCCTTAAATTCTCAATCCTGAGGCTTAAAATCTTAGAGTGTTGTTTAACTTCTCTTCCACCTACATGCTGTCAGGCTCTACTGATTCCTGTCAGTACTCTTACCCCTTTGTCCTTTGAAGAAGGCAAATTTTCTGTAGGTTATCTCTCTCCAACCAACCCCACAAGCAAACTCACTACCCTCCCCCTGTCTATGTGGGACATGACTCCCAGGGGTGTGGACCTTCCTGGCAACTGGGACAGAAATCCTAGAATGAGCTGAGACTCAGCATCAAGGGATTGAGAAAACCTTCTCGACCAAAAGGGGGAAGAGAGAAATGAGACAAAATAGTGTCAATTGGCTGAGAGATTCCAAACAGAGTCGAGAGGTTATCCTGGAGGTTATTCTTACACATTAAGTAGATATCACCTTGTTAGTCAAGACGTAATGGAGAGGCTGGAGGGAAGTGCCTGAAAATGTAGAGCTGTATTCCAGTAGCCATGTTTCTTGAATATGATTGAATAATGATACACCTTCATAATGTGACTGTGTGATTGAGAAAACCTTGTGTCTGATACTCCTTTTATCTACCTTATCAACAGATGAGTAAAATATATGGAATAAAAATAAGTAATGGGGGAACAAATGTTAAAATAAATTTAGATTGAAATGCTAGTGATCAATGAAAGGGAGGGGTAAGGGGTATGGTATGTATGAATTTTTTTCTGTTGTCTTTTTATTTCTTTTTCTGAATTGATGCAAATGTTCTAAGAAATGATCATGATGATGAATGTGCAACTATATGATGATATTGTGAATTACTGATTATATATGTAGAACGGAATGATCATAAGTTAAGAATGTTTGTGTTTGTTGTTACATATTTTTTTAATTTTGAAAATGAAAAAAGAAAAAAAATTTTCTGTAGGTTAGAGGAGAGTCACAATTTGGGGCGTTTCTGGTCTTAGATCAGGAGATTAAAAGTCAGAGACTGCCAAGAGTGAGAGGACTGATGAACAGTCCAGAGAACATAAAGAAGCAAGCATGGGTTCTTGGCCACCATCTCCTAAATACCCGGTAGGATTCCTTTGGACATGTAGAGAAGAAAAAAGCCCCTACCCGATTAAGCTACTGG
>PVIY010048159.1:0-17451 GCA_004026745.1 Myrmecophaga tridactyla | reverse complement strand
CACCATCAACACCATCAACACCATCCTCATGCTCCCAGGCATTGGGTACTTGTCTTGTTTCTAAAGGCTTCCAGTGAAGGGAATTTCAGTTTCTAATACCATCCTTGTTCCAACATCTTATAAACTGTTCAGGAAGTTCTTTCCTGTGCCTAACCTATAAGTTTAATTTTTCTTCAGGAAATGGAAAGTGACTAGTTTTCTTTTCTTTTTTTTTTTTTTTTTTGCATGGGCAGGCACTGGGAATCGAACCCAGGTCTCTGGCATGGCAGGCAAGAACTCTGCCACTGAGCCACCGTGGCCCACCCAACTAGTTTTCTTTATACTGAAAATAGTATTTTATCCACTTGCAAGTGGTTCATCAAACCTCCTCTCTAGGGGTCTCAGCTTTCTCTCCTCCAAGCTCCCTGATCTGCTTCAACAAGACCAGCACAGAGCTTTGCACACAGTAGGTGTTCAACAAATTTTATCAGATGAATGAAAAAATCTTACCATGTTCACAGAGCACCTGGACACTAGGGTGCCTTTCTTAGTTACCTTCCTGATCTGATCTCTGATCTTGGAGGATCTCTTTCCTCATGGGGCTCAAGTCTCCCCACATATAAAATGGAAAGTGTGTGCTCAGCTGGGTTACTGTGGGACTTGGATGGCACCAGAGTCACCGAGGGTTTGGAGTTCCCTAAAAAGTGAGCTCAGAGAGTTCTCTGGTGGACTTGTCTTCCCTCTAGTATGTCAACGCCGTGTCCAACTTGAGACACATCAAGGTCACCAAGGAGGGGGTTGCAGTGTTTGACCTGGAGCTGGATCTCAAGGATCCTAAGAGCAAGATTTCCTTGTATAAGGTGAGGCTGGGGGTGTTGGGAAGGAGGTCGTTTTTGCAGGGATGCTGAAGTTCCTGGGGGGAGGAACTATGGGTTCCATATCCCCCTCCCCGCTCCCACCTCACCCCCTCTGTGGGAACAACCAGAGCACAGAGCTGGTGAGCGCCTCATCTCATGGAGTTAATGTTTGAAGCCAGGTCAAACCGTGGCGTATACATTTCAGAGAGATCCCTTACCTCGTACTGAGCAGACTCTCCAGCCTCCTGTGACTGTAACGCCGTGTCTAATGCCAGGGCATTTCACCAGGGGTGAAAAGCAAGTCCTAAGTAGGTACATCTTACACCAGAGCTGTCTCTCCAGAGACTTCACACAACCTTTCCAGAACCTCAGGAGGAATTACTTGTCTTCTGTCTAGGCCCTGCTCTCCTCCTCCTCCTTCCAGTTCCAAGCATATGTTTGTCTGGTGCCAGGTATCGGGGCAGGAGGCAGCAAAGCATAACACTGGCTCTGTAGTTAAACTCATCCCGGCTCTATCACTTACTGGCTATGTATCCTCTGGTAATATACTCATCTTTCCTGTGCCTCGGTTTTCTCACCGATAAAGTGAGGATAATATAGGGCCTGTCTCATGCATTACTGAAATTAAATGTGATAAAATTAAATGTGTGCATGATTTGCCCTGCCCTTACATCTGTGATCCCTCTCGCTACTTCTGCCCTTGCTACTCCACTCCTGTTGCCCTGTCCTTGTTTCTGTCCCTTTGCTCCACTTCTTCCCTCTGCCTGCAAGCTCGTCCCCCTTAGCCACATGGCTAATTCCTTCACTGGCAGTGGGGCTTTCCCTGACTTCTTCAAAACTTGTTTAAACTCCCATGTTCCTCAGCTTCACCTTGCCACCCCCAAACCCCATACCCCCTCTCCCGTTGCTTTTTCTCCTAGTTCTATTGCTTTCTAACAAACATTATATTACTTACTTACCATATTGATTATTTGTCTGCCTCTCCCATAGAATTTTAACTCCTCGAGGGTAAAAACTTTTGTCTGTTTTATTTCCTGTTGTATCCCAAGTACCCAAAACAGCAGCTGATTCCACTGGGCACATGATAAACACTAGCTATTGTTAATAATCAGCAAGCAGCAAGTCTACCTCGGGCAGAGCTAAAGTGGCCAAGTGGGTAGATTGGTGGGTTTTGTAGAGCCTTAAAGAAATCTGGTCTTGGAGAATTTCTTCCTCATGGGGAAGTCCCCCTTGGTGAATGAATGGGCTGGGACCCCTGAACCACTTCCATTACCCCTGCTTCCCTGCTAACTTTGCAGGGCCTGATTGCCTGAGCTGCACTCTCAGCAATCTCTTTTTTGCATAACACTTGCAGATTATTTATTCCATGGTAAAAGCCATGGAAATTCCTAGAACATTTATTCCCCTCCTCTTCAGACTCCCTGCTCCCATATCCTCCAGGCCCTGCTCTCTTCTTCCCCCTCCTGCTTCCAGGACTTTGGTGTCTGGTAACTGAGCAGTGGGAGAGGCTGGCTGGTTGTGGCTGGAGTGGGACTGGGCAGGAGGTTCTGGGGATCCACTGAGGCACTAAGACCCCCACCCCCACCCCCCATTTCCTTCCCTCTCCTCAGGATGGTGAGATGGTCCCCTATGGCTTTGACAACCAGACCAAACACTGTCTGAGGCGGCTGGGAAAGCGCTACCTCTTCCAGATCCAGGACCTGCGGCCTGAGGACGCCGGCGTTTACCAGGTCAAGGTGGAGGATGCTGAAGTCTTCTCCACGGAACTGGAGGCCAGAGGTGGGTGGTCTTGACCATGGAAGCTTGAGAAGGGGTGCTCTGCCAGGAGCAGGTCCCATGTCGGTGCCACGGTTGGAGGGAGATAAATGTGACATGGCGCTCATCTCAAGGACGGCAAAGTCCAGTGGAGGAGAGGGATGCACACCCAGAGGGTCAAATTATGGTGACCTCTGATTTTCAAAAGCTTTGCTCAAAAGTCTGTCTTTCTTGGTGCTGAGCTGGGCTCTATGGAGTTACAGCCACAAACAGAGAAATACAAGTCATAGCTTGTATCTCAAACTCCTATTCATAGACTTTCTGTGGCTCCCAATTATTTTCAGATCAGACTTGAGCATAATCTCACTCCTTTCTGATACAGTCTTCATCTCCCCAGTAAGAATCTCCTCCTGTGACCTTTCTCCACCTGGGAACCAGCCCTTCATCCCTCATTGAACTCTGCCCCATACCCACGGGTACCTGTGTACATGTGACTCCCCGGGCACTGGACTCCCCGGGCACTGGACAGAAAAGAGGCCTAGGGGGAGGACGCTTTGGGCAGTTATACCACAAAGGACATGGCTGAATCAAGGTTGAGGAATAGAGAAGGGGGTGAGGTGTCCTGCAGGTCTGGGGTGTCTAAGGTGGAGATTTGAAAACCCTGGAAGTAATGTGATATGGGAAAAGGAACATGGGCTTTGAATCTTGGACTTGCATCCTGGCCGGGCTACCTCTTAGCTGTGTAAGATTAGGGTAAGTCATCAAACCTTTCTTAGCCTCAGTTTCCTCATCTGTGAAAGGAAGTGATAATGTCCACCTCTGGTGGTCTTGGATGAATGAGATGATGTATATAAAGCACTGGTGTTCAGCATATTGGTTTCCTTCATGTATCCACCTTGACCACAAATACTGCTCTTGGATTTAGAATGATAGAATTCCAGAACTGAAAATAGCTTTCCTGAGCATATCCTGGCAATCACTAATTATAACCCCTCATATAATGGGGAAGGAACTGACATTGGAGTAAGGTTGGTGACCCAGTGAAGGTGGCACAGGGAGTTCGTGCTGAGCAGATCTGAACCTGGGTTCCTGAGCCCCTGGCCACTCTGCTCCAGGTCATACTGTAGGGTGCTGCCAACCTGACACCCCACTTCTGCTTCCCTGGCAGCCATTCCTCCCAGGGTGGTGGTCCCGCTGGCTGAGGCCCGCTGCGAGGAACAGGACGATGCTGTCTTCGAGTGCACGCTCTCCAACATCTGTCCCAATGCTGCCTGGCATTTCCAGCACCGGCCAATCCAGCCCAGTGACAAATACAAAGTGTTGGTGTCCCCCGATGGGCTGACCCACCAGCTGGTGGTAAGGGAGACCCGTTGCTCAGACATGGGCCTCTATTCACTGGGCACTGGTCTCCATATCTCCAGCGCCTGGTTGGTGGTTGAAGGTGAGTGGCTCCTATCTCCAGTGACTTCCAATCCCTCCCTGCCTCCACCAAGGCAAGATCTCAGGGCTGGGCGGGGTGTGAGGAAGGTCAGGGGCAACTGAGGCTTGCATTTGTCAGTCATTCGCTTTGGAATGCTTCCCTCATTCTTAGGGAACAAGAAGGGCTCTGTGGATCAATTTTGGGTCTACTGCCAATGCCAATCACAGCCAACCCAGTCTTCCTGGGCTGCATCTGCTCCATTGGGAGCTCTCAGAATTCCAGGATGGCCCCGGGGTACTGGACAGGACTTTGGACAATGGCCCAGATTCAGTTCAGATGAGAAGCCCCTGGGCTTGGCCAGAAAACACCCTTAATCACCCTCATCAGAACTGGGATTTGGGTTCAGGGTAATCCCAGGAAATGTAAATTGGACATTTGTAAGACAGGTAGGAGGATAAGCAAATCTTTTAAAAACCATGCAGCTGCTCATGGCAGTCTACTAAGCAAACGACTTTTGGCTTATGGGTTTCCTCATGAAGCAGTTGCAGGGTAGGGTGGCCTGCGAGTACAGGGCTCGGGGAGGTGGTGGTAAAAGTTACTTATTAATCAACTGGTGCATAACAGCTTCCTTCTCAGATAATCAACCTGTTTCTAGAAACTGAGGTCCAGGCAAAACAGCAGGGGACAGGTGGGTGACTTGGCTCCATATAACTGGGACTTTGATCTTTTCATTTCTCTCTCTATGGGGCCCTGACCTCCTGCATAAACACCACCTCATCAAAGATGGAAAGGATAAAGGCTTTCTGACCACAAGTGATGACTACCAGCTGCAGGAACAAGGAGCCCAGGCTGCAAAAGCAGAAGACTTCGAAATCAGTGGCAAAGGAGGGAAATCCAGAGAGCAGGAGCCTATGGGGGGCTCCCTTGATGGGGCAGGGATGGCTTCTGGTCTCCAGCTGACAGCTGGTCCAGAGCTAGGGGGTTGTGATGGGCATAGCTCTTCCTTGATGGGGAATGAGGGAGCAGCTGACTCCATCTGGAGTCAGAGGCAGGTGAGAGAAGGCTTTCCCCAAGGAGGAGTCAGAGTCACTCTGCCTGGAGAAAATGAGCTCCACAGAGAGGGTGGCTGGGGTGGAAGCCTCCCAGGGAAGTGCTATCTACAAGGAGAGGGCCTAGAATCAGCATTGGGCTTCATGGAAGATCAAGGCAGAGACAACAATGAGGACAGATGCCCGGGAAGAGCAGGAGATTGGGAGGCTGGGTCCAGGCATACTTTGGTTGGAGGACAAGGTAGCAGCTGGGAAGGAAAAGATTGCCGAGAGGACGATGAAAGTCAGATAGACAGTCATGGTCAGGAGCAACACCGGGACGCTCAGATGGGATTTGGAAAGAAGGTCCTGCTGGCATCCCCAACTGGTCCTCTGGGGTCTCGGCCCAAAGAGGAGGCGATGAAGAAGATTTTGCAGGGGGATAGCTTGGATGAGATGGAAGAAACAGATATTCTGAAAAGGGAAAGGGGAAAAGGAGTGGCAAGGGCAGGGTGGGGCAGTGGTACTGACCTGGGAGAAGCAGGAATTCCTGGAGTCCTGGAGTCTTCTGGAAGAGGAGAGTCTAGTTCCAAGGCAGGCATGGACCCTGGATCCTGGGGCCCTCAGGGAGGTAGAGATGCTGACCAGGGGAAAGCATGGATCCACTGGGGATCAGGGCAGTCTCTAGGACAGACATTTGGAGGCAAGAGTTGCCAGGAACCGTCACTATCTGATGGCAGAAAATTCCTCCTAGGAGGCAGGAGTCCTGAGGCCAAAGCTGAAGAGCCATTGCAGGAGGCAGATGGTGGGGGCCCAGGGGGATCTGTGGTTGGGGGAAGGGGCTACAAAACTGGCTTTGGAGGCCCAGGTGGCACGCACTGGGAAGGGAGCCCACAAGACCTCAGGGGAAGGGGCTTGGGCTGCAGGGACAGCCAGGAGACAGCTGGGGCCTTGGATGGGGCAGGGAATGGCTCCAAGAGCCTCCAGCCTCCCCAGGATGGAGCAGCAGGTCAGAAAGGAGCAGGGGTTTCAGGGAAAACAGAATCTGACAGTACAGATCTTTGGGATGACACATGGTCTAACCTCAGAAAAACTAGGGCTCATGATGAGCCTGGAGTGCTGGGGTCTGGTGGAGAGAAAGGAGATTTGGCTGGTACCCAGGTGGCTGGGCTGATGGAGTCTGGTCAGGAGATAGATGCCAGAAGCCATATGCTAGTTGGGTCTCCAGGCCTGGGTGCTCAGGGGTTGGAGGGGATACCTGGAAGCACTGATGGACTAAGAGTTTCAGAGGCAAGAGGGCTTCAGGCAGATTTCTGGGAAGGGTCTTGGGGCTCTGGAGTAAAAGGGCCCAGAGGAAGGACTGACTCTGAGAATGCTTTAGTAGGTCCAAGAGGAGTGGAATTTAGTTATGGGGTTGGCTTTGGGTATTCTAGGGGAATATGTCCTGAAAATGAAGCTGATGATAGCAATGGCTCAGGGGTGCCGGAAGAAAAAGTGTCTGGAATAGATTCTGAGGAAGGAGGTAGTTACAGACATGGCTCAGGCATGGCTGGGGAATTGTGGTCTGGCAACAAAGATGGTCATAGGCCTGGGAGAGGGAGGTCTGGGAGCGTGACCACTTTCAAGAAAGGCTCAAGGGGCCCTGATGGAGGACCCATGGACAGAACAGGGAATCGGAATGCATCCAGAGGCCAGGGAGGCATGAGCCCTGGGAGAGGGCATTGTTTAGATGATGGCCTGGGAAGTCCCGGGAGAGTGGGATCTGTGGGTAGGGGTGGTCTTGGGACCTCTAAGACAGTAGAGACTGTTGGGGAACAACATATGGATGCAGAACCAAGTGGCTCTGGGAAAATAAGGTCTTGGGGTCAGACAGGAGATTGTGGGACCTTCAGAGCTTCAGGGGCTCTGCGATCCTTTGGAGAAGGAGGCTATGAAGATGGCTCTGGGGGCCCAGGATCCATGAAGCCAGGGTCTCTGAGAGCAGGGGGCAAAGTGAGTGATGGCGATGGGATCAGGGACCCAGACACCCAGGCTTCTGGGGCTGGAATTGGTTATTGGGATGACACCAGGTGTCTGGAGGCATTAGCGCCTCAGGATGAGGCTGATCCTGACAGCCAGTGGGCTAATGGGTCTAGCAATGTGCTGGGTTGTGGGGATGGAGCAGAGGTTCCAGGACCTCAGGAAACTGGAGGCAGAACAGCTTATGGAGGACGATTAAGGGGTCTTGGGCCAGGGAATGAGGCAGGTTTTAGAGATGGTCTGAGAGGCCTCAGAGGAATGGGGTCAGGGGGCGAGACAAGTTATAGGAAAGATTTTGGGGTTCCTGAGAAAATGGGTTCAGGGAACAAGACAGATTATAGGGATGGGTTTGGGGGTTCTAGGAAAATTGGGTCAGGGGATGAAGCCAATTATAGGAATGCTTTAAGGAGTTGGGGGAGGATTCCATTCGGGGACAAGGAATTTTATACAGTTGATTTGAGGGATTCTGGGAGCATCTTGTCATGGAGTGAGGTAGGCCATGGGGAAGGCATGCAGGGCACAGGGGGAATGAGTTCAGGGAATGAGGTAGGTTACAGGGGAGGCTCAGGAGGACCTGGGGAAATGGGGTCGGGGGGTAAGATAGGCTCTAGAGATGGTTCAGGAAGGTATGGAGTTACAGGCTCATTCACTCAATTGGGATATAAAGGTGGACCCAGAGACCAGGAAGCTATGAGGCCTGAGTCAGGATATCGGGTCACATCAGAAGGGTCGTACAATGATACAAGCTCCAAGGATGGTCCAGAGTGGAGCAAAGGATTGGGGTTTGTGAATGGGGCAGTTACTCTGGTGGATTCTGGGATGGCTGGAATGCTGGGAAGGGCAGATAGGACAGCACATAGGGACAGTTCCAGGGGCCTAGGGGTGCTGGGGACACAGGAAGAGCCAGAGGGTCTTTCAGATGGTCATGGCTCCAGGAATGATTCTGGGGGCTATGGAACCTCAAGGGTCCCCAAGGCCTTGGGAGCTGTTGACTCCAAGGGAAAATCAGGATCCAGTGAATGGCAAGATGGTTTAGGGATCCCAGGGTCTCCTAGAGACAGACAGGTTTGCAGTGGGGAGGGTGAGTCTGCAGACCAAGCAGGGGGTCTCGGGGCTTCTTGGTTTCTTGATGGTAGGGAGACAGTGGAGGATGAGACCTGGGCAGGGACAGCTGCTCTAGAGTTTGGACATGAAGGAGACTTCTGGACAGCAGGACCAGGCAGAGGTGGGGCTGCTGTCCAGCGGGGACTGGCACCTCAGGGAAGTGAAGACTTGCTGCTGGAAGGCAGAGAAATGGGAGCAGGCTGGTGGAGCTCAGTAGGAGCAGGCCAGGATCTGAACAGCAGTGCTATGCCCAGGGGAAGGGGCAAATCAGCATCAGGGGCTGCTGATGGGCCAGGGGTGAACAATTCTTGGGTCCCAGGCTGCAAAGACCAGGGCCTTGGCCAAGGCAGCAAAGGTGCTGGAAGCCGACTCCCAAACTTTAGGATTTCCAGTTCTCTGCAGGAGAAAGATGCTGATTTGACCAGAACCTATGAAGGGCGAGAGGGATCCAGAAGCAGGGGGGTTGCATCAGGCCAAGGAGAGCCCGGTAGGTGTCCAGACCCATGGTCCCTGGATAGCAAAGTTTCAGGTCCCAGAAAGGAGACCTTTGGTGGCCCAGAACACTTAGGTGTCCTGGGCAAGGGGGATTCCATTGAGCAGGGCAATGTCCTCATACTAAAATCTGGGGAGTCAGGGCCACAGGGAGCCTGGAATGACCTACACAGTCCTTTTGGCAGAAAAGGCTCTGGAGACAGAATAGGGGAGATCCAGAGCCTGGGCCCTCTACTGGGACAGGCTGGTGGGAGGAAGGTCCTGCAGGAGCAGGGTTCCCTAGACATTGAGAATGACAAGACCCAAGGTTCTGGGGCCCGAGAAGATGAGGGGCAGGGAACAGAAAAGTCTGAGCCATCAGAAGAGTCTGGTGGATCAAACAGGAGGCCTGGTCCATGCAGAAACAGGTCTCAAACATGGTCAAGGGCTGAGAGTGGAGTAGCAAAGAGATGGGGAGCTGATGAGGTCAAAGGCATGGGGCAACCACCATGGGGTGAGAATAGAGTATGCCCAGGGGAAACATTGGGTAAAGACTGGAGGCAGGAGCCTCCAAACCACCTTGGCAGCAGGAGAGGTGGCAAGGAGGGAAGGTTGGACTTCTATGATGAGGAAAGGGTTGCCACCCAAAGTCCCAGACCCAGATACAAGCCCAGCACTGGTGGTTTCTCCAAGGAAGCCCGAGGTAGGTATTTCTCAGCAGGGCTGGCTCCAGTGGGGTCGAGCTAAGGGGGACCTCTCTGGTCTGTGGGATGCCTGGGTTGGTCCCAATTCTGCCTCCAGCCCCAGGAGATTGCCCTTGACAGTGTCCCACATTTTCAGGGACTTCCTTTAAGTTCAAGATGCAACCTCTTCCTCCTTGTGCAGATGGGGTCCAGGTTGCATGAGGCTCAGAGGTCCCTAGGTATCTGTCTTGAAAGTCTATTTCAAGGCACCAGAGTTGTTGACTTAACTGTCTGGGAATTACCCAGATCTCCCATTTGTATGATTCAGGGGCTCCAAAGTCCTTTCTGCTTCATCTACCCTGCACCCAGATCGCCTATATCATCCTGGGCCCTATGAGAAAAAAATGAGAGGGTTGTCTTTGCTGGAATTGGCTGAGCTCAGCTGTGGTGGTCTCCCAGAGTACAGGGCATGCCATGGCCTGGGGACACTGGTCCTTATGGAAATCCCTAGCTTAACTGACCCCCAGACCCTTTCTGTGTCTATCCAGATCCCACAAGCCACTTCTCCCAGGGTCTGGGAGACACGAAAGCACAAGAGGGTGAAGCCACTGGTGACCTCACCACCCTCACTGGTGACCTGGGACCTGGCACTGGGTTGAAGGATGGAGTCAAGGTACTGCTTCACACACCTATTCTTTACCAACCAATGGGTAGGGTAAAGCAGGGAAGTAGAGGCTTTGCAGGAAAGATTTCTCATTCTTTATTTTACTCATGCATCCGCCCCAGGAGAAATTTAAGCAGCCAACAAACCTGTTGGGTTTAAAATAGAACTGCATTCTTTAGGGGGCATTAAGTACCCTACTCACTCCTTGCTCTCCTTCCACCATCCTAAGTGCCTTTCCTGTGCCTCCACCCATTGAATTCTACCCATCCTTCAAGGACTCATGCAAATGCCATCTAACCAGATGGCATCCCTCATCTCTCAGAACATTCCCTCTGTTCTCCGTTATTGCTGCAGGCACAGGAGGAAGTATGTCATGGAGGTTCAGGCCCCAGTTTTGCAACTTATCAATTAGTTGGGCAGGTTGCTGAGCATTCTGGTTCCTCCATCTATCAAATGGGGCTAATAATAGCATCTACTTCATAAGGTTGCCATGACAATTAAATGAGGTACCATCCATGGAGAGCATTAGCATTCCATTCATGATTCTATCTGTAGGAGTCGGGTGGGAGTGGGGATGATTCTTTCCTGCCATGGCCCTTGTCTCCCGCTCACTGCCCAGGATGGCATCATCTTCAAACAAGATGGTCTCATGCACAGACTCCTCATCGCCCGTGTGCAGGGGACCCAGGCTGGGAGGTACAACTTTGTGGCCGGCCACCAGCAGAGCGAGGCTACCCTAACTGTCCAGGGTGAGACCCAGTCCTGCCCTGCTCTGCCCTTCAGCCTCTTGGCACCAGGTGATATGCTCCACTTTGAAGAACCTGAATTTTATAGCTAGTTTATAGTCAGTGTCTGAGAAGTCTGAGAAGAACCTCTTTAGTTTCAAAAGTCACCGCACACCCTACCTATTCCAGCATCTAATTTCCTTCCCTGTTGGGAAGTCCTTGGTGAAGTCTAACCCTCATCCCTCCTGCTGTGGATGGAGCCTATTCCCTTGTTAGTCTCACGAGTGGTAGTTGGGGGCTCCCTACTCTTACCCCAAACTTCCTTCTCTGGTTCTTTCTTTCCCCGCTCCCAAGGTACCCAGTGCCCTAGTGGCTTTGACTCCCATGCCCTGCTTTATCTCTAGGTCCCCCCACCATTGCTCCAGATGTGACAGAGAAGCTGAGAGAGCCACTGGCGGTCAAGGCTAGGAAGCCGGTGATATTAAAGATTCCCTTCAAGAGCCGCGTCCCGGTCCAAGCTGCCTGGAGGAAGGACGGGGCCGAGGTGGCAGACGGAGGCAGCAGCGGGGTTGAGGTGGCCCTGGGGGACAGCTTCACAAGGCTGTGCCTCCCCAGCGCCAGCAGGAAAGACTGTGGCCGATACAGCGTGACACTGAGGAGTGAGGGAGGCTCTGTGCAGGCCGAGTTCACCCTGCAAGTCATAGGTGCCCGCCCTGCTTTCTCCCCAACCATGGCCTGGGAGTCCTCAGGGGTCCCCGGCCCTCCCAGCTAGCAGAGCAGGCTCAGGGTGTGGCCTCTGACTCTGATCCTCATTTGTATGCTCGTTAAGATCCAAACCTATCCCTCCTCTCTCCCCTCCTCGGATGGTTAGAGTGAAGAAGTTTAGAAAAGTGAAGAGCTAAACTCTTCCTGGGAGTTGCTGCTGGTTGAGCTTCTCTGAGCTAACCGACTGGTGCATGGGGAAGGAGCTGGGGTGGGAGAGTGGCCCCCAGCCTGGAATGGTGCCAGCAATGTAGGACTGCACATGTCCAGAGGGCTGCTTGGTGGGGCTGGATTCGGTGGGTGCATTCCACGTCACATCCCCAGGGGACTGCTGGCTCTCAGGAAATGTGCAGACAGGGTTCCTGGGCAGCCGTCCCCCACTGCAGGCTTACCCCTTCCAGCTCCTCTGACTCCCTTCTCTTCCTGCTCTTCTCTGTGGGTCCCCAGACAAGCCCCACCCCCCACAGGGTCCTCTGGAGGTGCAGGATCGCCACGGGGCTGGCATCTGCCTGGGCTGGCGGTCCCTGCATGAGGACCGGGGCCGGGCCCCCCGGCACCATGTGGTGGAGAGGCGCCAGGCCGGCAGGAGCGCTTGGCTGAAGGTGGGCGAGCCCCCAGCCGACAGCACGGCCTCCCCCGATGCCCCCGTGGAGCAGGGCAGGAAGTACTCCTTCCGTGTGCGGGCTGCGGCCTCTGACGGGGCCGGGGAGACCCTGGAGCCTGAGGAGGTGCTGGCGGCTCCTGAGGGTGAGAGGACAGGCTGGGGCCGGGGGTGGGAACACTCTCAGGGTCCCCACCATGCCCCCGAAGCTGAGCAACACCGGCCAGTGGCTGGAGGTCCTGAGGCCCTTCCAGAGCAATATGGGAGGCGCCTTAACTCCCCTTCATTTGGGTTTTGGCAGCCAGTATAGGAAGGGAGATTTGGGGGGTCTTCTCCCAGTTCTGACTCTCCGGGGGTGGGGGATACGCACACAGAGGCTCCTCTCTCAGGACCCTGGGCAGAAACTAGCATCACCCTCCACCAGACACCCCCAGACCGGAGCATCCTCTCAGGGGACTCTGGAGGCTGAGGGGGCTCAGGCTGCTCCAGTGCCTTCTCTGTCCCTATCATCCTCAACCCTCAATAGCCGGAACAATGTCCCAGAGCAGGTTGGCTCAGCCCCTTGGCAATCCCCAGGCAAGGACAGAGTGTGGCCCTGCCCCTGGGTGCTCCCCCTCCCCACCGGACCTCCCCCTTTCCTCTGCCTCTGGCTGACCAGCACCTGCTCTGCCCGCAGCTCCCCCGGGGCCCCTGTCCTCCCCAGCCATCCTGGCGGCCTCCAGCCAGGGCATCACACTGACGTGGATGGTGCCTCGGGGCCCCAGCAGCGCCCGACTCCTGAGCTACCTGACTGAGAAGTGCAAGATGGGGAGCAACACCTGGACACCCGTGAACAGCCAGCCCGGGCCGGGTGAGCAGGCCTGAATGGGCGCTCCTCATCGCGCCCCCAGTTCCTCTTGGGTGCTTGGGTATCGTCGTGCCAGATTGGTTTAATGCTGTGGGCCTCACCTGGCGTGGTTTTGCCCCTCGGAGACATTTGACAATGTCTGGTGACATTTTTGGTTGTCGTGACCTGGGTGTGTGTGTTTACGGGCATCTAGTGTGAAGAGGCCAGGATGCTGCTAAACTCAGGTGTGCCTACGACACATGCGTCAGCACGCCCCCCCCCCCATTCCTTTCCAACAAAGAACATCTGCACGAAATGTCAATGTTTGCTGAGGTTGAGAAAAAATGCTGAGCTGGAAGCCAGAGATGGAACAGTTGGCCCTGGCCCCCTCAACTTCTGGCCTTGACCTTGGGCAGCCCACTCCCCACTCTAGATCTCAGTTTCCTCATCCATAAAATAAAGTGTCCCCTGCCCCCCCACCCCCAATAGCTTCCTTAAAAACTAACTACTTTCTGAGCTCAGGAATAAAAAACTGAGGAAAGCCCATGCGCTGGACAGATTGCAAGGAGTTCAACAGCAAACCCTTCATTTCTGTGACACTTTACGCACTTCAGAGTATTTTCCAACTGCATGCATCCTGTGGGAGCTAAGGCCTGCAGAGGAAAGGGCACTAAAAAAACTGCCAGGATAACTGGTTTCTAGCCAGGGCTGTGCAACTGAAGAGCTGAGACCTCTCAGGGCCTCAGTTTCCTCATCTCTCCAAGAAGGAGATGAGACTAGGGGCATAATGGGATTCTCCCAACATCACTATTTTGTGGTTCTGTTTTATTAAAATGTGACAACATATCTATGAGGAAGAGAGTGTCAGAGAGGTTAAAACTTTTCCTTAAGGCCACTGCAAGTGAGTGGCAGAACCAGACACCGTGAGCACTGAGTCTTTTCACCTTGGAGAGAACCGGGTCACGCCTGGTTGGCTGGATGGCAAGGAAGTATTTGGCCCGAGTTTGGTCTTCTCCAGAATTCGGAGGCAGCAAGCTTTCTCCACATCACCTGGTCCCAGTAGGGTAGGACTAACATGGGGTGTGCTGTTGGCAGACAAGAGGTGGACTGAGGTGGACATGCGGCAGGCCCATCAGTATGAGTTCCGGATCACGGCCGTGGCTCTCTCGGGCCCTGGACAGCCTGGCACCCCATCAGATGTTGTCCTTGCTTGGGACCCCCTGAGTAAGTGGAGCACTAACCCGGAGTGGGGTGGTGTGGGGTGGTCAGCATGGGATAGCTCTGAAGCTGGCGGGACAGGATAGGATGCCATAAGTCAGGGACAGTCCCTCAGGAAATGGCCAGGAGGGCTGGAAGATACATGTCTAAAGCCATCTGGGGCTGGGGATCTCCTAGGAACCAAGAAGGGGCATAAGGCCCTAAATTGAGACCAAAAGGGCCCAGAGGCCAGGCAGTGGGAATTAAATTTCCCAATCATTTCACTCACTCTCCCACCCCTGGGCAGGTCAATGCCCAAGCTGGCCCAGCTCCCCCAGTCTTATAATTACCATTCACCCCAGTGAGGAGTTCTCATTCTGGGTGAGTCATAGGGGAACCTCATTCATCAAAGCTCTATCCAACAAACATTTGCTCATCACCACTGTGTCAGGTGAACAAGTCTCGGTCTCTGCCTTTGAGAAATTTAGTCTGGCACAGCATTTCCCTGTTGGTGGTCTTAGGAATGTTCGTGCACCAAGAGGTGCAAACAGACATGCTGGGAACAGCGACGACTGTGATCAAAGATGTGTGTGACATGCCCCCTGTGATATTTCCAAGTCCTGCAGGAAAGACACCTGTCCAACTTTGTTTCATCCAGATATCCCACATTTGAGTAGAGAATACCTTTCCCACAACACACCTATTAGGAACTTCAGACAAGCACTGCAAAGCACGTGGCTTGGAGCATGCTTTGTATTCTGCATCCCCTTATGCCTTTGCCAATGACCACTCATCGAAGTAGCAGCACATTTCTGGCATTTTCTGGATGGCCAGGCAGCTAACTCATGCTCTCAGGCATCTTTGTACTCCCACAGGACCTGGCACTACTATCGATGGTGGGGGTGTTTGAATGAATCCAACAAGGATAGAACATTCCACAAGTGTAACGGTTCAAATGGCATCTAAGTTTTAGTCCTCCAAAGGGCAGAGCGTGGAACGGAGGGATGGGGGAGGAAGACTGGTCCCTGCATCTTATTCCTTGCAAGTGGAACCAAGCCTATCCTATTTTACTGTTACTCTCTCTCATTGGTGATGGGTAAGGGAGAGACAGCTACAATGGCGGTGTCCAATAGTAGCCACAGCAATCGCTACATTTCCTTAGCCCGTGCTACTAAATATGGTCCACGGACCTGCAGCATCACCTGGGAGCTTGTTAGAAATACAGAATCTCAGGCCTCACCCCAGACCTTCTGAGGCAGAATCTGTATTTTTAATACAGTTCTCAGGTGATCTGTATACAAATTAAAGTCTGAGAAGCACTACCCTAGACCAATGGTTCTCAAACTTCACGGCATATTTAAAAACACCTAGGTAACTCTTAAAATTCCCGATGCTTAGGCTGCACCCAAGAGTGATTAAATCAGAATCTCAGCAGTGGGGGAGGGGGGCGGGGAATCTAGGCGCTAGAATTTTTTAAAACGTCCAGGTGATTCCAGTGTGCAACCAGGTTTGAGAATCAGGGCCCAAAGTTCTTTTGCATGCAGCATGCCTTTTGTTTGTTCCAAAACCCAACAGCCCCTCTGTTAGTACTGTTCCCATTTAATAGGTGAAGAACAAGAAGTTTGGACTGAATGCCCAAAAAGCAGAGTCTTGACTTGGAACTTAGAGTTCAGAATAAACAGACATAGAATTCTAGTCTTAGGGATCTTTGTGTCCTAGAAGTCATCAACTAAAATGCCAATTCTCAGGAATTATGAACGGATAGTTAGGGAAAGGAGGTGGGGTCAGATCATCTTAGCAGACCATTTGGCAAATGAGTGGAATGAGTCAGGGGAGGCTTCCTGGAGGAGGTGACCTGGGATCTGTGGTGCATAACTGAGGCAGAATATAGGATAGAGTAAGGATTCCATTTCATGCATATGCTTCCAGAATGTCTACAGGCAAAATTCCTAAGTGAAAGAAATTCCCAGTTTCCCACACGAAAGGTTAATGAATATTCATGCTGAGGGTGATTTTATTCCTGACATTCCCATGAGCCTGGCCCGGATGCCCTGGGCCTGTATAGGATCTCCAAGTGACAGACACATCACACACCAGCATCACCCTGAGCTGGGCCTGGCTGGATGCCCAGAACAGGGACAAAGTCCAGGGAAACGTGGTGGAGCTGCATGGCTCAGTCAGACTCCAGTGGAGCCCATGCCACATGGGCACTGTGGCAGCCACCACCTACACAGCCAAGGAGCTTCAGCTCCAAAAGGGCTACTTCATGCAGGTGACAGCTGCAGAGCTAGCCCACTGCCCTGGACACGTTGGTGCAAGCCATGCCCATTCCTGGTGAGTGCTGTCTCCTTCCCATAACCCTAGGCCCTTCCTGAGACAGGCCTCTGAGCAATATCCATGTACTGGCTGAGCCAGTATCCCCCTCTCCAGTTGAGGGAAATACCATTTATTAAGCACCTACTATGTGCCAGGCACTAGACTAGGTAGGCATTTTGAGATATGTTCTTTCCTTTACTACTCATAGCAATCCAAATAGGGCTAATACTTGTTTAGTTTTGTTTTTAAACATTGTTTATGGTGAAATATAACATATATACACAAAAGCAACAAATTTGATAAAAGATAGCTGTAGAACAAATTTCAGAGTTTGGAATGGGTTGCAGTTCTACAATTTCAGGTTTTCCTTCTAGCTGCTCCAATACAGTGCAGACTAAAAGAAATATCAGTATTATAATTCAGCAGTCATACTCATTTGTTAAATCCTATCTTCTCTGTTATAACTCCTCCCTTTCTTTTGATCCTTCTCCCAAACTTTAGAGTATTTAGGCTATATCTATTCTAACTTTTTCATGTTGGAAAGGAGTGCGATAATATAGGCTAAGGGGCTGGAACTAGTTGATGTTCCTGGAGAGGCTGGCCTCTCTGGGTTTCAGGACTTCTCTGGCCTAGGAACCTATCTGGAGGTTGCAGGTTTCTGGAAAGTAATCTTAGTGTGTGAAACATTTTTAGAATCACAGATAGAGCCCTAGGTGTTCTTTAGGGCTAACAGGAATGGTTTTGTTGGGGTTTGGCAAACTGTCATAATTAGCAATATCTAACCGAAGCTTGCTCAAGAGTAGCCTACAGAATAGCCTCTTGACTCTATTTGAACTCTCTTAGCCTCTGATGTCTCAATTTATTACATTTCTTTTCCCCCTGCTGGTCAGGAAAGTGTTGTCAACCCCATGGGTGCCACAGCCAGGCTCATCCCTGGGAGTTATGTCTCACATTGCCAGGGAGACTTTCACCCCTGAAAGCAATGTCCTACATAGGGGGAAGGGCAATGATTTTCCCTTCAAAGTTGGGCTTAGAGAGAGAGAG
>PVIY010048158.1:0-17452 GCA_004026745.1 Myrmecophaga tridactyla | reverse complement strand
GTGACCCAGTAACATACATATTTCTGACATCAGAGACAACCATAATTTGCAAGTATAGAGGTCACGGATAAGACACCAAATGCAATGCATAATGTAGCCTTGCTCACATATCGACTTGACATTGCTCTATTTTAGGTGTTTCCTGGATTTCTAGAAAACATCAGTCATTTTCCTTTTGGAAATTTGTGATTATTTAGAAAAAGGATAGTTTATACCTAAATCTCCTTTAAGGATACTTATAAGTCACTTATTAAACCTGTGACAAATGGCTCCAAGAAGATCCACATTTTGTTGTTGTTGTAAACACATATCCTTTGAAAAAGATCTCAGGATGAAATTGTTACCAGACAAGGGCAATGGATTCTTCTGCCTGGTGCACTCAATTACAAATTCCTGTTACACAGGTTTCAAAAACAGGAGCATAATAGGAGAGCATATGACCTATCAGCCCATAACCTGTCTCCCCAAATGGCAGTAATTCTGATGGTTTTATTAGAGAAGAAGATGGGCAAGGTTTAGGTTAATGAGTAAAATGGCCCCAGATGATGTCATGAGAGGGGATCTAGTTACTGAGCATGCACAGATGGATGACATGCTTAGTCCCAGAACATATGTAAGAAAACGGCAGACTTAATTTGATGATAGGCGTGATTTTTAGTTTTATAATGAGGTACAGGTGCCTTGTAGGTTAAAGTTTAAGCTACTGTGCATTTTCAGAGGGCTCACTTTGGTTAGATCCAGTCTTAGTTATCAGATAACTTTGGACTCAAGGTGGGTTAGTTCTGGGCTAACCCAAGACCCTTCATTAATAAACATTCAGGGCTGTCTTTAGTGATTACAAGACTCAAATAAAAGTTAGTCATAAGGTTTTTACAATGACAGGGGCAGAAGATAATTATCAGAGAACAAGGCAGGTGGATTGCAATTTAGAGATTTCAGGTATTTCCTTCTGTCTACTCCAATATACCAGAAAGCAAAAAGGAATATCTTTATAATGATTCAGTAGTCAAAATCATTCCTTATATCCTAATTTCTCAGTCACAAAATAGGTTTACAAATTTTTAAATATGGGCAACATTTCAAAAGCAAATAATGTGTAAAAATGGAAGAGATAACTCTGAAAAATCATTTATACACATAAATGTATATATAATACACTGGACTGAAATGTTTTTGGGGGAAGAATTGTTACTGAGGTTTATATTCCAAATATCAGCTTACGCAGGCATTGTATAGAGTTGCAAGAAAATAAAAGTAATCATTATGTATTGTATTAGTTAGGGTTCTCTAGAGAAACAGAATCAACAGGGAACACTTGCAAATATAAAATTTATAAAAGTGTCTCACATGACAGTGGGAACACAGAGTCCCAAATCCGCAGGGCAGGCTGTGAAGTCGACGATTCTGATGGAAGGTCTGGACGAACTCCACAGGACAGGCTCGCCAGCTGAAGCAGGAAGAGAGTCTGTCTCTTCTGAATCCTCCTTAGAAGGCTTCCGGTGATCAGATCAAGCATCACTCATTGCAGAACACACTCCCCCTTGGCTGATCACAAATGGAATCAGTTGTGGATGCAGCTGACATGATCATGATTTAATTCTATGAAATGTCCTTATCCCAACAGACAGGCCAGCACTTGCCCAACCAGACAAACATGAACGTCATCATGACATGTATTATGGGATGTATTGCTCTCCACTGATCTGTGTCTTTAAATTCCTTTCAACCTTTGGTTAATTTAGAGGTTGAGACATTTAAAGCAGATTACATTCATATTCATGGCTTCATTTACTAAATTATACATTATACATCAATGACTCTCACATTTGTAATCCACCCGGGATTTTTCTTCTGAGTTCCAGACTCACATAATCCATGGAATCTTCTGCCTCATCTCTGCAATATCAAAATGTCACCTCACATTCACCATAGCCAAAAAATATGCCAATGAATTCGAAATGTTGAGACAGTGTTTCTCATCCCAGTGAAGGTATCTCTGAACATCTGTTATTCCAACCAGAAACCTTATCATCTTCAGGATAGACTGCTTATAGAATGTGCAGTCCATCATCATGTCCACTCTATTTTAACCTACTAAATATTTCTCAAACTAATCAAATTCTTTCCATCTATAGCACCACTACACTAATCCCCAAACTTTCTTTAAGGCAGATCTTCTCCTAATGCTAATAGCTTAATTAGTTTTCCCATATCTATATCTGTCCCATCTAATACGTTTACAGCATTCATGTCACAGGGATCACATAAAATTACTAATCTCAACATGTCATTACTTTTAACCCTTCAATTTTTTTCATGGCTCATAGAATAAAGATTCAGATCTTAATAAGGCTTCTAAGTCCTATATCACTTGATCATTTTGGGGGTTAACTTCCAAGTGCTCTCCTTATTTAGTTATAATGACCTCTTAGTAGTTTCTCAAAAAGTCTGTAGCCTACCCTACATCACGGCCATCTAAAACAATCTTCTCTCTGGATGCCTGTGACTACTGGTTAGTCTGTACTTGACTTGCAGTTCACAGCTGAAGTGCTACTTGCTCAATAAAGACTTTATTAAGCCTAGAATTAAAACAGACCCTCTGTGTAATTACCACAGTTTACAGTTTACAACTTAGCATTATTTAATTACTGGGTGTTCACCACGTGTGGTTCTAAGTTTCATTTGGCTCAGAATCATATATGTTTTTCTCAACACTGTACTGCCTGGAAATCAATAAGTACATGGTGACTCAAAGTAAAGATGTTGCCTAAAAAATGTCTCTGAAAGTCCCCCAGGTTTGGTTCCCATTCAAGCTACTCATATAACATGGTATCCATAAAATTCACGACTGTCATTCTGAAATTGTGGGATTGGAGTCCCAAAGAACCAAAATGATGATCATGATTAGATTACTAATCCATGATTTCACTTGGTCAGAATATAATCAAATGCTTTTCTCTTTCCTCTTCCATTTCTTCTTTCTAAAATCACTGCTTTGCCCCCTACATCTAAATATGTCTCTGACAAAATTATCATTCCGTATCTGATCCGTGTCTTCTATTTAACTTTTGAAATGGAAATATTTTGTTTAAAAAGAAGAAAAAAAAGATGTAGAGTTGAGAAGGAATTAAAAAAAAAGCATGTTATAGATTCTGCATGCTACGACTCGATTAATATTCTTGTGAGATATCCTCCTACATAATCAGATCCCAAACCAGTTTTGTACGTGAACCACACAGTGAAGGTCATAAAAAATGCCCTTAAAGCTGTGCTCCTATCTCACATTGGTAGAAAAGAGGGCAGTGTGCATTGTGATGCAGATTTGCTGCAAAGTGCAGCCTGGTTCTCTAACAGTTTCCAATGAATATCATTAACTTGCCCATAAAAAAGAAGCATACCTAGTACTGGACAAAATACCACCCACAGTAAGATGAAAAGCCCTCCTGGCTAGTAAACCCAACCACCTGATTCTTGTATGTTTGGAAATTACCGCTAGGTGCAGGGAAGCAAGATAAGGATATTCAGCAACAGCTTAAGGAATTAGGAAAAGAGTTTTACTGCAACCACTGAAGAGGTGGTTAACAGTTTGATATTTCACAATAGTTATATATTTAAAAGCTACAAGAAAATATCACAGGCTATGGAAATGAGGGTACCATTTAGAAGCAATATCAATAGCAAAAGTAAACGCTTCTCTCTAAATTAACCTAGAGTACAATAAATGGGGCAAGTTCATATTATTATTTGTTTTCAAAATAAAGTCTTGAAGAGAAAAATGACATACTTATGCCATTTGATATATATTATATATTTTTTACTAAGATATTATTTTGATGCTGATTTAGAAATCTCAAAATAAAGGTTAGATGCACATTTAATTTACAACTGAATTGTAAATTGTACTCAGTGGAATTCATATAGTTTATTTGCATAATCTAATATGTACCCTATAATAAATTCTAAGGATCATGAATAAATGACTTTGTCATTTCAACAAAAAATAAATTTAGAACACAAAATGCAAGGTAATGTAAAACTTTGAAGGGTGATGATAGTCTGTGTGACTTTTGAGTTAAAAAAAATAAAACATGCACACAAGAATCAGACTTTATTTAATTGAGACATATGAAGGTGGGAATTTCATAGCTAGTATTTTGTCATTGCCAACATTTCTTAGGACTTATTAAACAAGGACACTGATTTTGAAGTAAAGTTTCTTTCTGGTTGTTAAGAAATTAATGATTATTTATGACATTTTATGCTTTAACTATATTGTCCAAAATGCTCATGTATGACTCTGACATTTTAAAGTATTACAATTATAAACCTAGGGGATTCAGCCATTCAAAAGTGACCAGAGAACATGTAGAAGAGAGAGCCAGAGAGAGACTCTCCAAATTCTGTGTATGAGTTTGCCCAGGTTCTTTGCACATGCACGGTAGGCTTTGCACATCAACACCCCTTCGGACAATATAAAATAAGTCAGTGCCTTCACAAGCCAACATTAACAATGTCCAGGATAAAATCCAAAACTATTTAACATAAAACACCAGGTAAATGGAATCATTTTCAAGGAAATCATTCTCAATCACCAAAATGATGTTCAGATGTTGGTATGAACAGAGAAGGACTTTAAAACAGATTTTATAATTTGCTTTTGGAAACAATTGAATTAAATATAACAAATTTTATATGCAATATATATTTTATATGCATAACACTGGGAATAGAGGTCACACTTTCTTCCTAATGTTACTACTGGACAGTAGTACAGCTGTCACTGCAGGACCTGCACAAACTGGCCAGTGAAATAAATGACCCATACTTGTACGACTTCATGGAAATTCACCAGAATGAGCAGGAGAAATCTACCAAAGAATTGAGTGACCATGTAACCAACTGGCACAAGGCAAGACCCTGGAATCTGTCTTGGCGAATATTTCCTTAAAAAGCACATCCTGGTGAACGCTGAGGACAAGAGCTCAGCCTTAGGCTGGCTTCCCTTTGGGAACAGCGGTGATTTCCATGTCATCATGCAGTGCACACGGGCTTACTTTTTCTATAAGTTGTATCGAAACATCCACTAAGTTCTTTCATTTATATCTTCAAATAAAGTAATTTCTTAGCACCCCTCCCCCATATTGTAAGCGCTGAAAAGAAATAATAATTGTGAAATAGTCTAGTAAAGAAAATCTATGAGAATCTCTGGCCATCATTTCCACATCATAACATTAAATAAAATTCTTCATACTAAAGGGGCATTAATCATTCCAGAAGGGAATTCTGATCTTTAAGAATGAACAAAGCATATTATACATTGTAAATATCTGAATAAATGTGTTTATCTATATGTGTGTGTGTATTCTGTCTCTCAATTATTTAAAAATATATATGGTCAATTAAGGCAAAAGTCATATGTCTACTATGGGTTTACAATGTGTTTGTGTGTGTGTGTGTGTATAATTGTTTTCTTTTTTTTGCATTGGCAGACACCAGGAATCGAACCCAGTTCTCCAGCATGGCAGGTAAGAATAATATATTTTTAATTAAAACAAAAGTGGTGGGTAGGGTACATGAACCAATATGTCTGTAAGGACTTTTTGCCTTTTATGGAATTCAAAAATGACACTGAAAAGTTACAGACATGTACTTTAATTGTGAATGCAATCAGTTAAATTATTGAAAAGAGGTACAGTTAAATATATAAAATAAAATTCAAAAACACATTCAAACAATCCATAAGAAGGCAAGAAAATACAAGAAAACAAAAACATAAAAGGAAAATAGAAAACAAATTTTATAAATAGACTTTAATTCTATAATATCAAAAATATTGTAGAATATTAAGCCCACTAACTAATAATGGACTAAACCATTGAAATAAAAGTAAGAGATTAAAAAAAAAGTAAGAGATTTCCAGACTATATAAACAAGACCTAAATATATGCTTCCTACATAAGATAATATATAATAATATTATAATAGTGTAATAATAAATATACCTTATTATAAGGATGCATAGGTCAAAAGTAAATGTATGGATAAAAGATGTGTCTTGGAAATATTACATAAAATAAAGCTGAACAGAGCAGAAATCAGCTATGGTAGTTAGATTCAGTTGTCAACTTGGCCAGGTGAAGGCACCTAGTTCTGTTGCTGTGGATATGAGCTGATGGTACGTGAAGCTCATTTGTTGCTAATTACATCTGCAGTCTGCTAGGAGGCATGTCTGCTGCAATGAGTGACATTTGACTTAATTGGCTGGTGCTTAAATGAGAGAGCGCAAGGTAGCACAGCCCAAGCAGCTCAGCATTCCTCATCTCAGCACTCGCAGCTCAGCCCAGGCCTTTGGAGATGCAGAAAGAAATCACCCTGGGGAAAGTTGTTGGAACCCAGGGACCTGGAGAGAAGGCCAGCAGAGATCACCCTGAGCCTTCCTGTGTAAGAGAGAACCTCAGTGGAAAGTTGGCTGCCTTTCCTCTGAAGAACTAACAAAATAAATCTCCTTTTATTAACAGCCAATTTGTCTCTGGTGTGTTGCATTCTGGCAGCTAGCAAACATGAACATCAGTAAAATAGAAAACAAAAAATTTATTTTAATTTGAAAATATTTATCAAATCTAAAATATAGTGATTTGAAAAAGTTTGCAAAATTGTTAAAACTTAAGTAGAATGATCAAGAAAAATGAAATAATACATATCTTAAAATGTTAAATGGCAGATAATATTATAGAAAACTTTATATCTATAATTTGACAATTTAGAAGAAATGGATAACCTGAAGAATAAAGCACATATTTTATACTACATGAAACAAATCAACATAGCTACATAGCTAATAAAAATTGTATTCACTTTCAAGAATCTTCCTTTAGAAAACTGAGGGCACAGATGATTTCACTGGAGAATTCTATCCAACATTCGAAAAGATATAATACAAGTATTACACAAACTCAGAAAATTCAAGAGGAATGGACACTTAATGTAGCTAGACTAATTCTAAAACCAAAACTGAGAAAGTCATTATAACAATGGAAGAAAATAACAGACCATTGTTCCCTATGAACAATTGTTTTAAATGAAACATAACAAGCTAATTGTTTTAAATGAAACATAACAAACTGAATCCACACTATATAAAAAGGTTAATACAGCCAGAGACCCGGGTTCGATTCCCCATGCCTGCCCAGGCAAAAAAACAAAAAAAATAAAATAAAATAAGCAAACAACAAAAAAAAAGGTTACTATATCATGACATGTGGTGTTTATATTTTGAAACTTTATTATTGTTTTTATGCAGATGGACAATTATGATATGTTTCTGTTGGGTTGATGGCGTTATATTTAAGTATTCCTTTTTGTACCTAGATTCTTTATGCAATCTGAAAATGTTATCTTTTTAGTTCACTCAATGTTATCTTTTTAGTTGGCTCATTTACATTTAATGAAATTAATAATACTGGGTGTATGCATAACATTTTACTATTTATTTTCCACTTAAGCTCTCTTTTAATGTTTGTTTTGGTCTTTAAATTGCTTTTGAATACATTAATATATTTTATTACTACCATTTTCCCTCTATTCACGTGTGATATATTCTCTTGCTGTTATTTTATTGGTTTCCCTAGACGTTACAACCTGCATCTTTGACTTTTTTACAGCCTAAAGTAAACTGATTACTTCATCACTTTCATGAAAATAGAATCTTGAATCCTTTGATCTCATTTATCCTCCTCTTGCCTTTTTCATTACTATTGTCATGGTGTTTAAAGTCTACATATATTTCAACAATAATGTTATTTTATTATTTGGGAGAGTCAAAATTCAGTCAATATTCATTTATAGTTATCAACACATTTACCCATTCATATACTCTTCATGCTTCCTGAAATCTGTTGTTTCCCTCTGAAATCCTTCTTCATTTTATTTGACTCTAAATGGAAAATATTTAAAATTTGATTAAGTTCAATTTAAGTTCTGTTATATTTGAAATTATTAAAAGAGATTATACATTTGAAGTCTCCACATCTCTTGTTGTAGATATGTTTTGTGAATTTTTAAAATTATCTAAAGCATGTTTCATAAACCTCTAAATCCATAATTATAAATACTTACATTTCAAATAGGCAGTTACAGGGTCTTATAAGACAGCAATCTGATGGGAAGACTCTCTACTTCATTACCTAGAATAGCAGAAAATGGCAGAAAACCACAATACAGAAATATGGAAATTTTGAATAAGCAAAACACTGCATCATTTAATCTCAGACCAAACTTTATCTTAATTGAAATACAGTGAGTCTCAGTTATTCATTTATTTTAGTAAGTCATAAACTGTACAGGCAGACACAGTCTCTGAGTTAAAAATTTATGCACAAATGCTTTGCTTTCTAGTTTTCCTTACTTATAGCTGATTCTATTCTAATACACAGCCTTACCATTTCCAATTTTTAAATTATTTTCCTCAGAGAAACAAAACATATTATTCAGTTACATGTCATTTTTGTATGCTATATAGAGCAGTTCTTTCCTGTTTTATTACAGAATCATAGCTGTCCTGAAGAAATCATCTCATGTAATCTTATTTTTCTAATTATATGCTTGATTCTATCACATTTTAAAGCATAACAACAGTCTTATATTGTAAGAGTTAAGTCTCCTACATGGGCTCTCTGTTTTCATAAAATCTTTTATCTTAAACCCTGCCTCTCATATTCCAGTATTAGACATTATCACCTCATATGTACTGGAATCACTATCAATATTTGGCAGTTTAAGCAGAAGTGTTGGTTGGAGCCAGGAACATTAACAAAATTACACTATAGTTCTAAAACATTGTATTTTAATTTAAAACATAAAATGTGTTTTAATCCAATAATGTTTTATGTAGAGGTAATTTAACCTTAGGTATGATCCCGCTAATCAATATTATGCTTCGCCTTTCGTTTCTAAACCATATCTATGTAGTGTCATCTATGACATACATTAGGGTTCTTTAAAACTGAGCATTTATTTAAGACAATCAAAAAGTCATCTGAATTCGGAATCATTCTTTTTATTATTTTACTCTAGTATTTTATGATTTCTTGGCTCACTCTTAAATTTACAGCTATATTTTTAGTTATTCACCTCTATCGAGTATGTATGGGGCTAATGTAGTTTCCAAATTTAAAGAGTTTTCAAATAAATGGCAATACTCTTTCCTTTCTCACTCACTACACAGTCTTAAATAACATTTCACTAAATTACATGGTAAAATTATAAATGGAATCAAATAAAAGTGAATGCGATAAGCATATGTTTCTTTAGCTAAAACAGTTGTTCACTAGCATAATAGAAAATAACTCATAATCTCTCAGTATTCAATATCAGTCAAGATGAGAAACAGATGAATAGTGGTAAATATGGCCAGTTTGTTGAGTTGAAATTGTTTTGAGAATTTCTGCTGACTCACTCTTCAAATTGCATTAGACCACTAACTTATATAAAGGGTTATTTATGCATTTAATGAATTTCTGCAGACATATACAATATAAAGAAATGAAGTACGCGTCAGTGGAAAAAGCACCAACTTTAGAAACATTTACTCAACCATACATCCATTTATTCATGTACTTACTCTCTTCCTGGACACTGAGCATTCTGCTAGGCTCTAGAGATATACAAAAGAAGAGAACGAGTCAAACTGAGTTTCACTTACTAGAATAATGATCTGGAAAAATAAATCACTTTTCCATTTCAATTTTTAATGATTTCTTCTCTAAAATGGAAAGAATATGCTGATCTGTTGAAGAGTAAATGAGTTAATACAGGGATGAATAGCTCACAAATATTAATATAAATAATTATGAAAATCACTTTTTATTAAAATACTGAGTTTTAAAAAATAATGGCTATTGCATGTAAAGAAAAAGAAATGGCTAATGAGGAATAAGGAAATTTCATAATGTGTTGAATTGGAAGACAATAAGTAAATAAGAGGTGGAAAATCCCTTGGTGCTTAAGAATAAATTCTTAGCATTTCTCAAGGGACTAAAGGAATTGGTTATATATTTCCTTCTTAAGTATTTTGTTAGTTTGGTTTTTTGTATGTATATATATACTCTGATGTGGATTAATCATTATTAGAAGTAAGGTCATGGTCATTGAGGAGAGGTATTAGACAAATTCGCTTGAAATGTAAAATTAGGATCATTTTAGGTTAACCTAAGAAAATATTACTTAAGTTTAACCAGTGTTTATCAAAAACTATCAGGTCACTATAAGCAATTATGGCCTTGAATCTATAGGGATGTGAGAGTTAAATACCTATCATTGCACTCTTATATATGCTTCTCTGGAAAGCACCACCTCCTTTTTTAAAACATATGATCATGTATGGAAAAATTAATTGTAGAAATCCATAGAGTCAAGTTTTTGTATTTAAATAGGGAGCATTTTCAGATTTTTTCAGTTCCTATACTATTAAATAGATCTGTTTTTATTTCTTAATGTATTCCCAATGCAACCCTCTCATGGAAATGTTAATAAATTGGAAGATAAATTCATACTACTTTCTGGAAATATATACCCTGAGACTTAGCCAGGTACTGCTTTAGAGTGATTTATTTTATTTTCTTCAAGTACATGTGTTCAGATAAAAAATTTAGAATTTTTTAGAGGCTTTCATGCTTTTTAAGATAATATTTTATTTTATTTTATTTATTTATTTTCTTGGACAGGCACTGGGACTCAAACCCATGTCTCCAGCATGGCAGGCGAGAACTCTGCTACTGAGCCACCATCGCACCACCTTGAGGTAATATTTTAACCCATATAATGTCCATTTCAGATTATGTGGGCTACTAGGTGTGTCTTGCCATGAATAAATCAGAAAATAATTGTATATAATTGAGTAAATCTTGCACAAAGCATGCTTGGCAGGCATTCATTAAGGTATAGGCAGTGATTAAATCTAAAGAAGGAGCAATTCATTTCTTCATATTTAGTTATATAAAATATATTTATAAAATTTGTTTATGATATAATTACTTGTATTTGCAAATATGCATTAATATTCATTTACATAATTCATCATATAAATGTATATTTATTATGTGCATATTTGACAGGTGTCTGTGCCAGGTACGATTATAGACAGATGCAGGGAACAAGCCAGGGAACGAAATAAACAAAAATTCCTGACCTTATGGACCTTAAAAGACTGCAAAGATATTTTCTCTTTATTGCTTTTTGAGTCTGGCTTTTGGATGGTAATAGGAAATGAGGAAACATGATAGAAAATCTGAGTATGTTTAGGAGATTTAAACCAATATTATGGAACCAGGAATTATGTGTTGAAGGAACAGAAGTTAGGTCCAACCCCAATGAACAATGCAAGGTCAGCTTCCAAAGGCTAAAGTTAATAGGACAGGATTAAAATGAAATGAATTCTGCCTAAACAAGTTGTAGTGAACTGGTGTGAAATAAGAAATGCTAGATGCCCTATACCTGGGTCTTATTCTGCCTCCATAGACGAAAGTTTAGAGCTAAGCAAGACTTACCAGCAAGATTCCTAGATCACTGAAGTGGTTGTATGACAAAGCGACCAAGTTAACCTGACATGCTAAAAGTGGAATAAAAATATTTATGTGTTTTCTTTCTCCCAGCCAATTAAAATAAATCAATTATATGGATTGTTTTCATCCTCCTTTAAGGGAAGAAACTTCTTCATCTTGTTTTGCCACTATAGAAAATAGTAAACATATGGCAACTTTATTTTCTCTGTTAAGTTATAAATGATATCACACTAGCATTTATTCCTGTCTTATGTTGGAAAAGGCTTTCCTACGAAACATAATTTATCCCTAAAGGACTTCAGTTAAATAACATGAAGTTCTGCTTTGAAAGTTCTAGGATAAGGCAAGATTCACTTTGTCCTTCAGGTTGTTGCTTTTGTACAAACATGACATTTTGGTTGGAATTTGTATTTGACAGCTCTATAATGTAATTTTCCAGAATGTGTTGAAGTGGAACCAAATGTCATTGGCTTCATTCAGCAGATTTTCTGCCTGATGGAACATACCATCACTATTCTATTTATTTTTACAACCAACGACAAAATTGATTATTTTTATTCGTGAAGTTCTTTTACACATAATTCTCCAGATGATAAAGATCTTATATTAGCCCCTACATATGCTTCTGATTGAGCATTAATTGCTTTGACCTGTAAGAAACTGCTTATGTCTGTTCCCTTTTGGCATTGTTTTTATTAAATCAACAAGTGGTTTATTGCCTGAAGGAATACTTGTGAGTGGTGGGAGAATTCTGTAGAATACGTTAAAGAACCTTCATATAAAAGCTATTCAACGGTATGAAGATTGACAAATAGATTTTAAAGCATAAAACCAATTCATGGTATATTTTTAACGTAATCTTACCATGTAAAACCAGTTCATGGTTTGAGAGTAGAAATGAAGCTGCATCAAATGCAAGTGCTGAGTATAAAGCAGCAGGGTTTTGGGATTATAATGCTGTTGGAGAAAGGAAAAAAAGATAAGTGTAAGGATGTTGGAGGTAGACCAAATTGTCACGACAGATTTTTCTGACCAGGGAGCTAGCCTGAAAGAAAAGATGTATAGTCTTTGAGGAACAAAGAAGTCCCAGCCATGCATGCTTTTAAAAAAAAAAAATCATTAGTTATTTTGAAATTAGATTTTTTTAAGAAAAGATACTAAATTTTTTCTTATCAGCTTAGTTACTGATAAGTAACTAAGTTACTCTAGTGACCCAAAGAAGCTGTGGCTACTTGGTAGAGGGATTATCACTAAACATTATTTTAACTTTTAAATGTTTTCTAAGAGTACATTTTGCTAACTACCTCTATTCCAATAAAAAAAGAGGAACATTTATCTCTTTGGTGTGCAACTTATAATTTTAATCAGTCTATTTAGCACAATATATTTTGGCATAAAGTAAAAAAATTTTAAAAAGTAAAGTAAGTGTAATTTTCTTGCACTTATCTGGTGTAAGAAAATCTTTAAACAAAGGGAGATGGTGATTATAATTGTATAAAGTCAATATTCTTTCTCCTTTTGTACCCACCAATATTTCTATCTTGAAGGTCTTGTATATAAATGAGAAATCATGATACTGAAATAGTAGATGTTTTATGCAAACAAATGGAAATGTTTTCTAAGAAAGGCCAGCACATGTTTTAATACTGGTTATTTTATGTAGTGAGAATACAAACATAAGGAGGTTATAGAACAAATATTGCTGTGAATCAGGAACCCTGGCTATAACCTCTGACCACAGATTATAGTTTGGGTTTTTTTCCAATTAATTATTTTACTGGTCTCCAGGAAGCTTAATATAGACATGATAAGAAACTTATGGTACTCCTCAAGATATTATTCACATTTGAAAACAAAACGAGCATAAACTTCTGGGTCTTTTCCGAAGAGAACAGAAAACAAATATTTACTCTGCTTGAGTCAGACACGACTTAGCGGCCATCTTCTCACTAATGCATTATATATAAATCTCTATTACAATGTGAAGTTTGAATGGAAAACAGTTTTCCAAGTCATCTTAATTTGCTTAAACTTCCATTTTTACTCAGGAAACAACAAAGAAGAAACAAAAAGCAACCGAGGTAGACTGACATACCAACAATCCTTTGCACTGCTATTTAATGGAAAAAGAGAAATGGTAATAAGCAAGTCATACTGACACCAGATATTCTGTTTATCTTCACCAGATAAGCCATTCCTACATAAACACCTTGGCAAAAAGCCCTTGCAAATTTATAGCCATGACCCAAGGACATCCTGTCTGGGACAACTCACATAACTCAAGTCCTCCTTGCCTCCCCCTCCCCGATCCCTCCCGCCATACCCTGTCTTTGTTCTAAGTAGCTAAATAAACTGTTTCCCCACCACTTTTCTTTGAGCAGTAACTGTCTTTTAGTTCTGCACCCACACATGTGTCACTTAGCTCAATAAATTTATTCTGCCCTTTGTTTTCCAGAGTCTGTTTTAAACTTAACACCAGCTTTCCCATACCTGTGAACTTGTCTGTCCTTACATGCCTCAGTTGACTGCGTGTTACAGGCTCACCCTTATTTACAGCATCTGTCCTACTTCTCCCTAAAGCTGAGTCATTTGGACTTACACTTGCACGCCACAGTTTTTAAATTTGACTTTTGAGTGTACATTAGAATCTGTTCCAGTACTTTTTTGTGTGTGTGTGGGCAGGCACCGGGAATCGAACTTGGGTCTCAGGCATGGCAGGTGAGAACTCTGCCACTGAGCCACCACTCCCTCCCCCAGGTACTCTTTTTAGTTACCTTGACATAATCCTGGTATTAAGCTGTTCCTCACTTGATTAGTTCCACTTCTTTAGTTGAAATATGACCTAGAGTACTCTAACCCAGCTCATGCCATCTATTAATCAGCAATCTGCCTTATGGATCTCAAAGGGAATTAAATGCAATCATGCACATAGGGGCTTCGTATATTACCTGGCAGCTAGATACTTATTAGAGTTTGATGCTCTTCCTATACCTTGAAGTTTTAAATTAACATGGTCCAATAGAAATATAGCATAAGCCATGCATATAATTTTAACTTTAGTAACAATAGTAAAACATAAATATAAGTGAAACTAATTTAATGATATATATTTTTATCAAATATGTAAAAATGTAATCATTTAAAAATCAAGTCAATATTTAAAAACATTAATGAGATCATTCATTTATTTTTGTTTGTATCAAATCCTGAAAATCTGCTCTGTATATAAAACTTACAGAACATCTCATTTTAGACTATTATCATTTCAAGTTCTCACTAGCCATGTGTAGCTTGTGCTGGCTATAATGGACAGTGCAGCTCTAAAGATTCATGATTCTGAAATTCACCAATATACCCAAATATTCATTTTTTCTGCAGGTCACTTTACTCAAATGCACTAAATTTTCCAATGATTGCTATCACACTCAATCAAAAGCCCAAGCATTGTATCGTTGCATTCTTTGTTTTACAGAAACTAGCCTCTGTCAGTTTCTCAGATCTCATCTTCAGTCACTTTCCATGGTGGTTTGGAGCTAGGTAACCCAGAAAAACATGTTCTTAAACTTAACCCATTCCTGTGGGTGTGAGCCTCTTGTAAGTAGGACCTTTTGATGAGGTTACTTCAGTTGGCCAATCAGGATGAATCTTAATCCTATTACTGGAGTTCTTTATAAGCAGCATCAAAGTCAGACAGGTAGAGAGAAAGCCATGAGAAGCAAGAAGCTGAAGTCAACGGAAATCAGAAGAGAAGGGAGAGGCCCCATGTGCAATGCCACCTGACAGAGGAGCCAAGGTCCTTGGGTCACCAGCAACCAGCCCCAGAAATCCAGTTTTGGGGAAGATACCATTACCTTGATGTTGTCTTGATTTTCCATTCTCCTAGCCTCAACACCGTGAGCCAATAAATACCCATTATTTAAGTCAATCCATTGCATGGTATCTGCTTTAGCAATGAGGAAACGAAAGCATTTTCTCTTTAAACACATTTCTTTAGGCATACTGTCTTTCTTGCTTCTCCTGAGATAGAATAAACTATCTCACCTCAGAGCCTTAACTTGTTATTTCATCTACCTGGAATACTCTTCATATCTTTACATGACTTGCTATTTGTCATTCTAAGGTCTCCATTCAAATGATGTATTATTAGAGAAGTTATATTCAAATTATTTAATCTACATTACCAAACTTTTCCCAACATACTTCCCTCTCCCATTGCTTCCCATCATATTATGTTGCACCCTTTTTCTAAGTACTGAAGTTATCATTGATCCCACCCTCCCCACATTAAAATGTACATTCCATAACTAGAATTATCTGTCTAGTTCACTGTAGACTCTCTTAGGGCAGGATCAAGATCTTCTTACAGTGGGTGGTCAATAACATTTGATCTTCAGACAATGAATGATAAATATATCCTTAAATAAAGACTGTAATATTTAATTAAATTGGAAAGTTCCCTGTAATTTATGTGAGTATACACAACCATACATAGAAATAAATTTATATACAAATTTGGGGCTTCTGAAAAACATTCCTACAAATTACTGGTTTCAAAGTATAGATATAGAAGATAATATGTAGTGTTATGTTACTGAATAGAAACTAAATAAGCATTAACTTTATTTCATTACAAAGTCATATAATATATTTTCTTTAGAAGATATTTGAGTAATTCTTTATTGTCAGTATAAAATGGAGAAAGTTTTTCTTTTTCCATAGGTTATTTTATTAGAATTTCTGAATCTAAAATGCCAAAGTATGATCTATTATAAACACCTGCCTTTTACTTGATTACCAGTTAATAGCTTTTGTGCTTCAAAAGACATCACTAAGGAAATAAAAAGATAGCCACAGATTAGGAGAAATATTTGCAAATCATGTAGTGACATATGTGTATGTAGAATGTTAAAGGTAAGACACAATGAAAAATACACAACATTTTTGAGTAGACATTTTACCAAAATAAATATACCCATGGATAATTCATTAAAAGATGCTCAACATCATTGGTGATTAGGGAAATGAACATTTTAACAACAATTTAACTTTTAATTCATACACACCAAAATAGCTATAATACTGAAGAAAGACAGTAACAGGTACTGACAAGGATGAGGTGAAGATGGAAACTTCAGTTATTACTGACATGAATGTAAAATAGTGCAGTTATGTGGGAAAACAATTTAGCAGTTTCCTAAAAGTTAACATAAATTTATCATACTACCAGCAATATCACACCTAGGTATCTATTCAAGGGAAATGAAAACATGTCTACACGAACACAGGCATGTGAGTCTTCATAGCAGCATTATTAGTACTGGCCAGATATTGGAAACAACCCAAATGTCCATTGGCTGGTGAATGGATAAACAAAATATGGTAAGTTGGAATATTAGTCAGTCATAAAAAGAAAGGCCCTAATGATACATGATAAATAATGGAGGAATTTAAAAATAAACATTAAAATATTAGGCAAATAGGAAGAAGCCTGACTCAAAAGATCACATCTTACATGGGTCCATGTATATAAACGTCTGGACTGAATACCTTTGTGCTGCATCATGGGAACACAAGCCCAGGCAAAACAGAAACTTTTAGCAAATGACAGCTGTATGATTACACAGCACAAAGGGTCCAAAAGAGCAGTGTAAAGGATTGTGGACATTGTGGTCAGGATCCTGAGAAGTCCAAGGACTCAGGACAGGGTCAGTGGATGACAGCTATGACACCTCTTGTGAAGGGAGGAGAAATACCAGTGCTACCCAAAAGGGGTATTTATACTCAAGGTAGAAGGGGCCTGCCATTGAGCAAAAAGCATGTATCAAGCAAACTGTGTGCAGAATTCCTACCCTGATAGCAATCTGGAGCTGCTTATTCCTGGTTTTGAGTTCAAG
>PVIY010048157.1:0-17451 GCA_004026745.1 Myrmecophaga tridactyla | reverse complement strand
GATAATAGAGAAAAAAAGATTATACCTACCATACCCCTTACCCCTTGCTTTCATTTATCACTAGCATTTCAAACTAAATTTATTTTAACATTTGTTCCCCCTATTATTTATTTTTATTCCATATGTTCTACTCTTTTGTTGATATAGTAGCTGAAAGGAGCATCAGACACAAGGTTTTCACATTCACAGAGTCTCATTCACAGAGGATTTTTCATCAGAATAATGACATAACAGAATAAACTGGAAATTTCTAAAAAGGAATTATATTATTTGGAAATCCATATATTATTCTTGCAGTTTAACATGCAGTATTGGGGCAGAAATTCATCAGTATCCTAAACAGTAAAAAAATGAATGGATCAAGAAACAAATGTGCCAAATTCTTGCTGGATATATCAGAGAAATTTTAGTTAACTCTTTTAGTTAAAAGGAACTTTGGGTAATTTTCAGCCAGGATTTCTCCACATTAGATTGTTATATGGGAAGTTTTAAAGAACTCACAGTTCTTTGAAAGATCTGTGGAACTCCAAAAGTTGCTTAATAATAACAGCAAGAGAAACAGCAGGTAGTGGCACATTTAGCACAATTTTACCAGAACTGGGAAGCCCCATCTCTACCAAATAATAGGTTTCTCTTACCCAGGTGTCTTGGTTCCTAAAATTACACAATACATTCTTCTAGCATACCCCAGTAACATTGACCATGGCAGGTTGAATCATGTCCCCAACAAAGATATGTTCTGGTCCTAAACCTTGGTCCTGTGGATGAGAATTCCATTGTAAATGGGATCTTCGAGTCCTAACGCCCAGTCCTGTGGGTGTGATATACAATACGATATTAAAAGATCCTATTAAGATGAGGTCAAAATGAATCAGGGTGGATTTTAATCTGGTATAACTGGAGTCCTTATAAACAAAGTAAATTTGGACACTAAATACAAGCTGTAGAGGAGAAAGAGACAGGTTATCAAGTGACAGAGGCAGAGATGCACCTATAAGCCAAGATTGCCAAGGATTGTGAGCAAGCCACCATCCATGGCTTCAGAGACTTTAGAGAAAGTGTGGCCTTGCTAATACCTTTGATTTTGGACTTCTGGCCTCCAAAACTGTGAGCCAATAAATTCCTGTCGTTTAAGCCACCTATTTGTGATATTTAATTATAGCAGCTCTGAAAAACTGAGGACTCTAAACCAGATGTATTTTTTAACCATGAGAGGAAACTTTGGAAAGGCAGGAAAATAGCACAAGCAAATGCACAGAGCTGTAAAGAATCATCCTTTGTATGGAAAACATTAGCAGTTTATTTTCTCATATTATAAATCCCTAGGTAGATAGCATGGAATCAGAGGATTCTCAGAAAAGAAGTTGTGCAAGACAGTTTAATGTCAATAATAATCTGTTTTGCTGATCTTGTCATTTAGCCTGAAAATTTGTTGTATGCCCTACTATTGAATCAAAATGAATATCACTTACATTTATTCAATTAATTCAATAAGTATTCATTAATCTAGTTGTTTGGGAAGAATCCAGGAAAAGTAGCAATTGAAGAAGTCAAATAGAATCATTTTCTATTTCAGGAATCAATAACAGTATGTCAGTGTCCACTCAGAGAAATATATGTAATTGTTAGCCTAGCTTTATCAAAAATTGATTCATTTTCCTATTGATATTCAGAGAAATTATTTTGTAAGCTATGAACTACTATGGTAAATGCATTTCACAAGATGCCTTCAAGAAAGAGCTTTCTTTGTAAATGCAAAGCCTGAGTTTATTGTAGAAATAACTATTCAAAAATGGAGAAGGAGAAAAATTAAACTAAAGCGAGCAATCAAACAAAGAACAATAGCATCAATCCCAATGAAGAGAGAAAAGGGTATTTGTGAGAGTAAGCTCAATATCATTTAGTATATAAAGAGCACCTATGACATACCAAGCACTACTTTCAGAGTTAGAAAAACAATGAAAGTAAAACTGTCCAGGGACTTGAGAAACATATGGTCTAGTCAGGGAGGCAGTCACAGAATAATATGAGCTTGTGATAAGCTATGGAACAAAAATAAAGAAACAAAGAAAACACCAATATTACCTGAGAAGTTAGAGGGTTAGGGAAGTATTCTTAGTGATTAAGCTGATTCTAGAATATGTTTGAACAACTATAGGAGTAAGAAGCAAATTCATGAATGTTTACAGTGTTTTTTTATGGAAATGGCAAGTAATTTGAGGTGCCTAGACAGTAAAACACAAAGGTGTATGGTGGGTGAGGTGGTCTAACATGCTGCTTTTGTACTTTATTCTGAAGGTGATGGAAATCCATCAAGTTTCAAACAGTGGTATCATCAAGTTGTATTGTGGGAAGAATAGTTTGCCATCAGAGAGCAGAGTAATTAGAGGGAAGAGAGATGAGGAGGCATTTTAGAAAGCAATTGTAATTGCTGAGTTTGAGTCCAGTTCACTGGCAGTCATTATGTTTCTTTACCTCCAGGATTTTTTACGAGTTGTGCCTTCTGTACTCCCTTTGCCCTATATCCTATCTACTCCCTGCCATGAGCTCAGGGTATCTAGCGTTTTTCCATTTATGGAAAACTTAGTGTCTACTAGACTACAGAATCAACGAAGGTAGGGACTCAGACTATCCCATTTACCACTGAATTCTTAGCACCTGGCATATAAAAAGTTCTCCACAAATGCTTATAGAACGAATTTAGGTGACTTCAAGAGCTAGAACCACCATGATTCAGTGATCAATGACAAGTGAGAGACGCAAAAGAAGGAGGAATCAAAATATTCCAAGGTTGATAATTTGGTCAGCAAGGTGAAAAGTGATGCCATTAATTGAGAACGGAAATTCAGATGGCAGAGGGTCTAGAGAAGAAAAGTATGCATTTGCTTCATGAGAACTTAAGAACAGAACAAAAAGAATGAGCACAGAGAGAAATTTGGGAGTAAATCAAAGAAGGAGCTGGTAATAATTGGTGGCAGCAGCTAAAGGACATCATTTCAAAAGACTCATGGTATAGGAACCTGGAAGGACTAAATGACCAGCTTATTCTAAGGGGTAGCCTGGAAAGGAAATTTTAACTTGAACTGAAATTCCTAATACCCACCATAAAGGAAATTGTGTTCTTTCAGGATAACTATCTAAGAGACAGAGTCTAACAGATCTGGAAATGGACAGGAAAGAGCTTTAAAAAGAAATAAAAAATGCCAAGTGGAACAAAGCCGGCCTCTATAACTACGACGTGCATTTATACGTTGTCTCTCCAGATTTCAGCTAGAACTGTTTGAGATTTTCATACCAGAGTATGAAGCTAGGTTGAAAGAATTATGAATAAAATGATTCCTTCTGGAGAGTTTTAAAGATTTCTTATTTCTTGAGAGAAAGAGACTTTAACACCATAGGCTTTTTCAACCTCTCTATAGTGGCTTTGAAAATTACTACCTGCAAAAAATGGGAAGATTTTAGTAGCCTATATCCAACATTTGCTTTCCAGACTGAAAAGTTCACTTCAGAGTTTCAGGTGACATTACGTTATTTATTGTCCTGATATATTAATTTGATAAAGACAAACTATAACAAACTCTTTACTTAAAACTGTATTCATAATTGTTTATGAGTGCCTACCCTTTGGTAGGCTTTGAGGAATAATGCTGGCTAGTATTATCCTCATTTTCAGATGTAAAAATGGTGTGAGAAGTCACTTGGCTTCTAAGTAACAAAATTAGCACATGTGCTCAAGTCTTCTGACTCCAAATCCCAAGCTTTTCTTACAGTGCCAAGTATTTTAAAATTCAACAATCCCAATAGACAAGAAAATGTTTATGAAATAGAGAACAAAAGACAAAAAATTATAAAATTCAATTAAATATAATCAGATGGCTGGAAGGGGTATATTATTGGAAAAGATTTCATGGAGGATTTAAGGACCAATAGGACTTAGATGACAGGAGCGTGGTAGAGAGAATATATAAGCAAGGGCAGAAATGCAAGCTGGCAGGTTGGGCAAAACTGTCTTATATTTCATGGGGGAGGGAATCTGAAGCATGATTAGTGAGGCAAAACTAGCTGTGGGCTTGAGATAGTAATGGAACCTGGAGTAGGTCCAATAGAAGAGGTACAGCACAGTTGAAATCTTCTCTACCCCTGAGGAGCAATGAGTGTGGATTAGGACAGAGAATAGGCTGATACCTTAACCACCCCTAATCTAAGGGATTCCTGTGGACAGGAATTTTACAGCAGGACACCTCATCAAAAAAGGAGTGTCTAAGAGCAGAAGCCATGGTCCAGAAGAAGGTTTTTAGAAATAGGAAGCAAAGAGGTCTAGAGAGACGCTAGGAGTCTACAATAAGGACTAGTGCCAAAGAACTATCCACAATACGTAGGATGATGGGGTGAAGTGAAAGAATGGGTAAGAGATCAGGAAGCAATATGAACCTAATACTTGGGTCTCAAAGCACTCAATTCAGCTTTCTGGACTCATGCATATCTATTGATTAGATATGGATGGTATGGACGTAGATGATGCAATAGATGATATATATAGATAATGAAATAGATGATGATATAGATAGATGATGACAGAAATAGATATATAGATAGAGGACTCAGGAGAGATTTATTTTTCTTTTGTCTTTAAGTGGCCATAGCATTACCAGGCTGGTTTGGGGATGGCCCTTAAATTGTTAGGTAAAATAGACCTGGATTCAAATAACTGCACTTTCAGAAATTTATGAAGTAATTTAGGCATAAGTATATTATACTAGGTGATATAATTTACCAAATTATGCCCTCAGGGGTGAAGCAATTAATGTACCTACAAAGTTGAGCTTATTATATTCAGGTGTCAGCTTACTTAACTTTCCATTTCTAGCCCAGTAACTTCTAACTCTGAACATATATTTAAAACAGACATGCTTTTAAGCCATATTTCATTAATGGGCTCTTTTTAAATGAGTTTCTTTGTGTAAGTAATGCTACTTTGTACTTGATTTGTTCAAAAGCTATTTAAAATTCCTTGAACCTCAAATGTATTACTACATCTTAATGCCACTCTCATTTATGGAAATACATGTAAAGAAACAACTATTTCAGCTCATTCTTTCCTTTCTGTTTGCTCTCCCGAAGGGAGTTAATTGTGCTTCTTTAAAGCAAAGTGACAAGTTTTGATACAGGTTTATTTAATTTTTAAAAATTACTGAGAACAATCAAACATGAGTGTTAATGAAAAACATATGTGAAGTTCCATATATTCTGGAACTGTATGAGAAGCAACATTCCAATCAACATGAGGTCAGGTTTCCTGCACTTGAGAAATCAGAGAGCATGAGAGGGTACGTGTAGGTGTGTGACTGTTCAGGTCTGTAGTGTGTGAGTGTGTGTGTGTGTGTGTGTGTGTGTGTGTGTGTGTGTGTTGCAAAAGGCCTGCCTCTGCTTCAGCTCCCAGCAGCAGCCTGGAGAAGCAATTTTTTACATGTAGCAAGACACACTCCAGGATATTAACACTAGACTGTTTCCAAGAGCCTCTGTTCACACCAGCTCCAGAGTAAACACCATGAAAGAAAGCACCTCAAGCTGCTAAAAAAACAGAGAGAAAGCAACAAGGAGAAACAGAGTTTCAAATGCTGGAAAATGTTTCAGGAACAACTGCCCTTTTGTTCAGAGTGCCCACAGAGGAGGAGAGTAAAGAAAACTCAGTACCTGATAGATTTATAGGCAAATAACCTTTATCTACTATGTGTAGATGAGTGAAGGATAATTTTATGTGAACCACAATAAGCAAATTCAAACAGTATGAACTAAGCAGCACATTAAGAACTTGGAAGTTTAAGGGAGAAAAATAAGGAAACGGCATTTTCTGCGTATCGTAAAATATAGCTGTGAATCCCTCAGTACTTACATGATGTCTTCATATCTTGATCAAAACTCCGTGCCCCAAGATCTGATTACGAATTGGTCTTCCATAGAGTATTATGGAGAATTAGTATATTGAAGCTTTCACATTACAATGTATACACTATAAATTCTTTGGGTGCCTCATAGTGCATTCAATTTCTGAATAAATTGAGTTTCAGTCAAGTTTATCAGGTGATCAGGACTATAACTAATGGAGCTTGAGATTTTATGGGCTTTTGTCTCAGAGCTAAATAGCTATTTTTTTTTTTTTTTTTTTGCATGGGCAGGCACCTGGAATTGAACCTTGGTCTCCGGCATGGCAGGCGAGATCTGCCACTGAGACATCATCGCACCGCCCTGAATAGCTTTTTAATAAAACTAGTGGTTTAGTAAGATTTTTCAAAAGCAGCACATCACTTGACTTTCGTCAAGTTTAAAATCTCTTTAAATTTTCTGAGTTTTTAATTTGGAAAAGAAATAAAGATTTGTAAGGCTCAAATTCATTTACTCTTTATGATATGAAGTTTCCTGGGGAGGTAGAGGAGATGAAAAAAGGCTTTTAAAGGATTAAATAAATGTTTAAAAATGGATTGATTAAGCTAAGGACATCAATTTACATCTAATAAGCCACCTTTGGTGAGGTAGGTTTCAAAAAATCTGACCTTTTTAGATTTCATTTGAAAAGTATATAAGCTTAAAAACAGAGAGGAAAAGTTTCCTAGAGTAAGACAAGTAAAGATTTTAGTAAAATTAATTTGTTTAGAGTTTTGTCTGAATTAAAAGCTCTAGCGACTTCATATTATGGCATAGAAACATACAAACGAGCTTGCAGAGGTGTTGAAGACAGAAATAACTGGGCTTGAATTTAGGCTTGGAAAGAGGGAGAATTGGAGACAAGGAATGAAGGAGAAAAGGGTGGGGAGGAGGGAGGGATGAAGAATGAAAGGAAGAGAGAAAGGGAAGGTATGGAGTAAGGGAGGAGGAAGGAAGGAAAAAGCATGCATTAGGCAGTTTCTCTGCACCAGGCACTAACTGAGATGCGTTCACGTACATTTATCTTCTGCAGCTCACTGTGTGATCTTGGGCAAATAACTTAACCTCCTTGGGCCTCAGGTTCCTTATCTATAAAAATTATAACAATTGTGAGATTCTGGGAAGATGGCCGTGCAGCATGTTTTTTTTTTTATCCTCCCAAATCACCACATAAAAAAAGACAGAGCAACCAAAAGTCTATAGATAATATTTGCAATAAAACCAAGTAACCAAGTTTAACCCAAACTTCAAAATACAAATTGGTAGAGACAAACTATCAACAGCCAGAAGACATGTGTCATCATCATCTGAGTGGAAAAAAGAAGAGGATATTATCAAAGCATCTGAGAGTCTCAAGAATAAGAACTATAAAATATCCAACAGATAATCCCTGAAAAGTCCAACAGGCAAATTTGAGAAGAGTGCCTTAAAAATGAGGACGGTGTTATTTGTTGCTCACTGTAGCAGCATGTGAGTGTAAGGTAACTGCTGTAAGCTCTGCAAAGTGTGGAACAATCTACTCTCTAAGAACTCTCAAACCTGACCCACTAAAGCTTCCTTCCAGGGAAGAAGGGCTCCTTATTGAAGAGAAATTAGTGAGGCTATAATCATAATTTAGCAAGAGAAAACAGCGATAAAGGAAAGACGATACAGATAAAAGTGGGAGAGGGGAACAAAGACAGGAAATCTCAGAAAGCAAGCTGTTAAATATCTTTTTTAACTTTGTATATATTATATAACATAACATACATACAAAGCAAAGGAAGAAAAAAGCAATAGTTTTCCAAGCACTCTTCAACAAGTAGTTACAGGACAGATCCCAGAGTTTGTCATGGGCTACCATACATCCTCTCAGATTTCTCCTTTGATCTGCTCCAGAACATAGGCGGTTAGAAGGAATAAATGTTTTTTATCATCATAGTTGACTTTTTCCCTTTTTTTGTGAAAAATAACATATATGCAAAAAAGCAATGAATTTCAAAGCACAGCACCACAATTAGTTGTAGAATCTATTTCAGAGTTTGGTATGGGTTACAATTCCACAATTTTAGGTTTTTACTTCTACCTGCTCTAAGATATTGGAGACTAAAAGAAATATCAATTTATAGATACAGCAATCATGTTTGTTAAACCCTACTTTCTCTGTATAACTCCACCATCACCTTTGATTTTTCTATACCACTCTTTAGGAGTATTTGGGCTATGGCCATTCTAACTTTTCTTGTTGGAAGGGGCTGTCAATAATACAGGGTAGGGTGACGGAACTAGCTGATGTTGTAGAGAGGCTGGGCCCTCCAAAGTTCAGGATTTATCTGGTCCAGGGACCCAAGTGGAGGTTGTAGGTTTCTGGAAAGTTACTCTAGTGCATGGAACTCTTGTGGAATCTTACATATTGCTCTAGGTGTTCTTTAGAATTGGCTGGAATGGTTTTGGTTGGGGTTTGGCAAGTTATGATAGGCAGCATTGTCTAACTGAAGCTTGCATTACAGTGGCCTCCAGAGTAGCCTCTCGATTCTATTTGAACTCTCTCAGACACTGAAACTTTGGTTTCACTTATCCCCCATTTGGTCAGGATAGAATTGTTGATCCCTCGGTGTCACGGCTCGATTCATCCCTGGGAGTCATCTCCCACACCGCCAGGAGACTTTCACCCCTGGATGTCATGTCCCACTTAGAGGTGAGGCAATGATTTCACTTACAGAGTGGGCTTAGAGAGAGTGAGGCCACATCTGAGCAACAAAAGAGGTCCTCTGGAAGTAACTCTTAGGCATGCCTATAGGTAAGTTAAGCTTCTCGGCTACATATATAAGCTTCACTAAGAGTAAGCCTCAAGATCAAGGGCTGGCCTATTGATTTGGGTGTCTCTAATGTTTGACACAGTATCAGAGGTTTCCCTGGTGATAAAGTTTAACAGTTCCATATTTTTCCACCCATACCTCAAGGGACTTTGCCAGTACTTTTTGCTTATCTGCTTAATATATTCTAGGATGTACCCAGGCATTACATTGAGCTATACAGGATTAAAGGTCTTCATTCTTATTCTGGGCTCCCTATGTATCAGTTGTTCAAATGAGCTATACAGACAGGTTGAGTTAGACTATGTAAGATGTTATATTTTTAAACAGTATATGAAAATAGCAGAAGAGAGAGCTCTGTGAAGTTAGAAAAAACTGCCACTTTTTAAAGTTCAGGAAAACAATCTCATAAAAATGAAAAACAAAAATGTATCAAGATCAAAGTCCACACCATGACAATGAAAGGACATTAGAACATAAAAAAGAGAAAGAGGTCAAAACTGTAATGTACTATTTCAAAATAACCCAACCTATATTAATAAAGTGGTATACAAAATGAGACAATAACATAAATCAGTATTAGAAAACTCAAGAAAAAATCAGAAATTAAAAAACATTTAAAATATAGTCTGTACTATAACAGAGGAGTGAATAAGCACAATAAGTAATGTATTAAAAGAAACAGAAGGTAGAAAAAAAGAAACAAGAGGTCAAAAGAGGAAAATTTTAAATATAAGAAATTAAAGATATAAAAACAAGAAAAACAGTAAATTTTAAAGATAGGCAAAGAAGATTTAACATATGAATAATAAGGAGTCTCTGAAAATGAAAACCAAGACAAGAGTAAAGAACAAATACTACAAATTAGAATTCAAGAAAATTATCATGAAATTAAAACAAAAGGATTTGGAGCTGTACATTGAAAGATTACAGCATGTAACTGAGGCTATCTATGCAGAACATCAAAACACAGTCTAGTAAAATCCAAGACTTTAAAAAAAAAAGAAAAACTTATTTGGCCATCTAGGCAAAAGATATTTGACATAGAAGGGAAATAAAATTATATTATCACCAGACTTTTCAATATCAATATTTTATGCCAGAGGGAAGTGCCAGAGGAATGCATTACTACACATTTAGATACCCAAGGAAAGAAAATGTGAACCAAAGATTTTATGTCCAGTAATACTGACCTTCAAGTATAAAAAGCACAGCTGTTATCAATAAGCAAGCCCTAAAGGAATATTGTTTCCCTGAGCACTTCCTAAGGCATATGCTAGAGAATGACCTTCAGACAACCAAAAGGGCTGCAGAGACATCCAACAGACTGGTGACATTGAGCATCAGTGACTGCTAACATCAAAAAGAAGTGACACTAGGTAGTCTCCATCCCTGAAAAAATAATGCACAATCACCTATTATCTTCACAAAAGGAGCAAAGCTGAGTTTTATTAAGCCTCTGGAGCTAGCTGCCAGCTAACATGAAATACATATTTGCAGGGAAATTATAATACACTCCAATCAGTGTGCTATCAGCAAATGCAGATTGTGGAAACCTCACAGGTCAAATAATGCTGGTTTTTTCAACAGATATACTGTGAGGTAAAGAAAGGGATAGAAGAGGAATCTATAGATTAAAAGACACACAACATTTCACGTTTTAAAAACTGGGCAAAATTAAACTACAGTATCTAGGGGCACATACCTGTGTTTGAACATAAAGTAGAACAAGGATATGATCGGGACAAAAAGGTAGTGATTACTTTTGAAGGAAGGAAAGGTACTGTGATTGAGAGGGAGCACACACAGATACATCTGTAGTGGCTGCTAAAGTTCTATTCTTGACTCTACAGGGTGTTCATCTTATAAATAATTCACTAAGCTTTGCATTTGATTTGTGTAGTTTTCTGTATATGAGCTTTATTTTGCAATAAAAAGGTAAAAAGAAAACAAAAATTTTACAAAAATAATCTGGGTTTTGCTAACATAGACTATAAGCTCTCTATCTCTGTTTCATCTCTGAAATAAGAATAATTTTCTCTCCTGAAATATTTTTTTCTTTTACTGCCTAGTCCCTAGTCTGTCATCAATAAATATCCTTTTTCTTACCCTCAATATGATTTTATAAGAGCTTTTTAATGCAATAAAACAGATAATCCAGGAGCCAGAAAAAAAAAAAGAAAAAGTGTGGTGATTTGGAGCTGTACACCCCAGAAAAACATGTTCTTAAACTTAATCCATTCCTTTGGATGTGAATTTTTATAAGTAGGACCTTTTGATGAGGTTACTTTAGTTAAGGTGTGGCCCAGCTGAATCAGGATGGGTCTTAATCCTATCATAGAAGCCTTTATAGGGACGTACACAAAGAAGGAGAAAACAAGATGGAGCAGCCAGAAGCTGAGTCAAAGGAGAAGCCAGGAGAGGCTGCCATGTGCACTGCCACATGACAAAAAAAAAAAAAGCCAAGGATCATGGATCACCAGCAGCCAGCCCCAGAATGCCTTAGTCTTCTGGGAGGATGCATCGCCTTGATGACACCTTGATTTTGAACTTCTGTCCTCAAAACCATGAGCCAATAAATTCCCAATGTTCAAGGTAATTCATTGCATGGTATTTGCTTTGACAGTTAGGAAACTAAAACAAACCTAAACAAAGTAAATGTGTACTAAGGTAGCTGTAAATAAGGTTCTAACTTTCAATTTTTTCTTTTATTGACTACTCTCTATAGAGAATACTATTATTTAAGAGAAAACATGAAAAATACCCAATTTCTATATAATCTTCACTCTAATGGCTTACTTGTAAAATTAAATGTAGAACCTACTACTTTATGACAAAGAATCAGTAAGTTTTTATTTATTTCATGAGCTCTCTCCTTGCCTATAAATATTCATTCGAAACTTATTTACTGAGCATTTTCCATGGCCTGCTTTGTTTTTTCTTTGCTCTGGGTAAACTGACCAGCAAAATGAAAGAGTAGAGTATGTCTACTTTAGTTTACAGTAGACTTTCCAGTTCAGAATTTTCATATTTGTTTAATTTTAATGACATTATGAAAGCAAATGTACTGACATCAGAATCACATTGGAATCAATCCTATCCTGACATTTGACGGTCCAAAAACAAAAGGTATTCTAGGGGTCATAAAAATATTTTAATAAAGTAAAACAAAGCAAAATCAACCTTGCTAAAAATTTTAAGCTGTGAATGCTTCCTTAGTGCAGATGAAGGAATTTTCATCAGCATGTCCACTTAGTTATAGTTAAAATTCTTTGATAAAGTACAACCAAGAGACTGATTTGTTTCTTATGGTATATAGCTTCTTTTATTTAGTGCAATGTTGACATCCTCTCAAGTACCTCAATTTACTCATTTGGAAAGGAAAAGTTTACAAGCCAAGGAAGGAGAAAAGAAGAAAAATGAGTTGAGAGAAATATTTTAATATTTGAGAAGCTTGGACCACCAGCATATCATTTTCTACCTCTTCCTGATTGAAAAATAAAAAGACAATTTGAACATTATATATTGAAATGTGAACTATAATGTTTTATCACCAACAAATACAAATATTCTATTTCCACCATTGCTCAGGGACTTTGAGATATATCTACCTTGATTCCTAATGTAGAAATGACTATATCAAAGAGACATGGATTTGGCAGGAAATTTCCAAAATCAGAAACAATTCAGTTTCCAATATATACACTTATTTTGGTGATGCATATGCTGTCTACACACAGAAACAAAGGGTGGGGAGGGAGGGAGACAGGGAGAATGATGGGGAGGAAAAGAGAATGAAAATAGGACAGGGAAAGTGGAGCAGAAGGGAGGGGGAGGAGACAGAGGAGGGGAAGGAGGAAGGAGAAGGGTGGAAAACCAAAGTAAGAGTTCAAAGTTTTAAAGTTAAATAAAAAATAACATTATTTAATTCCAGTCCCATACTTAAAGGCTGAGATTAAGATATGGTCACCCATTGGAACACAGTATTTTTCAGCTCTGGAAGCACAGATTCATTTCTCACCCAACTGCAAATTATTATTGCCAACTGGCCGTTGCTAGGGACCTATCTGGAATGAACTGGTAATTCTGGTTCTGTCTTAATGACCCAGAGGATGTGTCACAAACACTTACGTCACTGTGCAATCTTTCCTTAAAGATGCGAAGAGGAGGGAATATTACTTGGTGACCAATAGTCCAGCAGAGGTGTGCAGCAAAGGCCATAATGTGCTTTCCAGCTCTAAAAATTCCCTAATTCCTCTACTAAACCTTCAGAAGAAACACCTGGATGACAATATAGACATAGCCTAAAATTTATCCCATCCTGTCTGATGGTGTTCAGAGCTATTCCTTTAGCTCTGAATTGTACCTGAAATACATAATAAGCACTAAATTGACATGTACTGAATGAGGGATTGGATTCACTTAATATCTCCAAATTAAATGAAATTATCATTATGAGAAATCATGGAATTGAAGCAATAATTTTTTTTAAATATGGTGTGTCTTCTTTATAAAAGAAGGGTGTGAGTGTGTGAGACGAAATACATACATCTTCTATACATAGTGGATTATACATTCAACTACATGTCCTTACGGATCATCAGGTTGACATATCACACAACTATTTTCTAAAAGTATGGTTTAGGCTGTAAAGGAAACTGGAAAAGAAGAAAAATCATGGATTCCCCATTCATTTTCTTAGTGGCCTACCTCCCTCTCCATCTTGAACCTTGGGACAACCTAGTGATGTCATAGATGTAAAATTATGTCATACTAGTTGAAAATAGGGGCAATACCCATCAAGAAGAGGATGTTTTTTAAAGGGTCCTTTTAACTGAAATCTCCTTTGCATTAAGATGTGCAGCATGAGCTGGAGTTAATTACAAAAGTGGGAAGATGACTGCACTAATAGCTGGTGGATGTGGACTCTTTGTGCCACAATGGCCATTTGATGACATCCCAAAGGCAGTCACAAGGTAAGAAAAGATTTCCTATGGTGTGTCGTAACAAATCAGAATTTACATTCAAAAGCAATTTATTTAGAAAGTAAAAATGTAATTCTTACATCTCCATTCTCTGTTTCTGTATGAATAAAATGTAGAACAATTAAATATTTCTAAAAGTAATACATTTCAAAATATATATATTTTTCCATGGCTCCCCATTTCCTGCAGGAAAAATCTAACTACTATACTCTCTTATACAAAGTTCTCCATGAAATTATTCCTGCTGGCTTTTCCAAACTTAACTTTCACCTTTCTTCTGCTCTAATTTAACTCTCTAATCATCTCAAATATACCAAGATGTTAATATTTTTTGTGTCTTTGTATGTGTTATTGCCTTTGTCTAGAATATCCGTGTTACCTGCCTGCTAACTAGAATTCTACTCTATCCCATTAGTCGGGGTTACATCCGTCTTTGTGCCAACATCCTACTTGTTTCAGACGCTATTATGGCATGCGTCAATATGTTCAACACTTATTGTTTGCATGTCTGGTGACTAAGTTATATGTGCTCCTTGAAGGCTGGAACTACATATGACATAATAGTATTTGCTAATTATTGAGTGATTATTATGTTCCAACCACTGCGTTTAGAGATGTAATTAGAAATCCATGACTTCATGCCTTTCTATTCACTCTTCTTTGAAAAGATAGAAGTATAAACAAATAATGTTCACGAAGTGCAATAAATTCAGTAGGAGATCAGAGAAGGCACAATACTAAATCTAGAGCTATGAAAAAGCCTCAGGAGAAAGGAAATTTTGCCTGAAAGAGCAAACTATTGTAATGACAAAAAGGTTTCCCAAAGCAATCCAAACTGGCTCCTACAGCTCTAAAGCCTCCAAGAACCGTCCTTATCATGTTGGTATTACCACTGGGATCATTTGTATTTAAATGATTCTGTCATACATGGTTTTATGCTTCTTTGTACTCCTTCTCTCCCTCCCCATGCTCTGTTAAATTATGAGACTATACAGCAGTCATTCCTTTACAATCTCCTCACTGTGGCTACTACAGTAGTCAAAAATGCAATTGATGATAATAAGAAATTTAAGAATGAAGTTGCAATAATAATAACCTGTATTCGGTTATAACTTTATAGTCTAGAAGACTATTTCACAAAATATTTATTCATTCTCTCCTCACCACAGTCTTTTGCAGTGTAGTATTTCCCCCAATTTTTTAAATGAGGAGGTAGACACAGAGTGCTAATTGACTTGTACAGAGGAGTCACAGGACTAACAAATGTGAGAGCCTGGTTTTCAAACACCTCATTCAGTTGATAACAATTACTACCATTTATGTAATAGCCACCCTGATATAAATGTATAAATATTATTTCATTTAAAATTACAGTAACTCTAAGAAGTATATGGATTATTATTATTATCCTTATTTCACAAATGAGAAAACTGAAGCTAATAGAGTTGAATTTAACCTGCCCAAGGTCAAAGAATAAGTAAGTGGCACAGCAGGTACCCTTCCCAGTTCTGACTCCAGAGTTCAATCTCTTACCCACTATGCTATGCAATACTGCTCCAAATCTGAATGGGATTGGTTCCTTTCCTTGAGCAATGTATAATCTATTGGGGGGTGGGGAAAATAGAGAGAATTAAATGTAAATTAATATTTATAACATTGTGAAAGAATAATGATGGTTTCTGAGATCTACTCTATGCCTTTGACATTCTTTAAATTCAATACGTTATGTCTAAGTATGAATTTATCTCATTTATCTTGCTGAGGATCATTTCTTTCATGTTAACTTGGGACATTTTTCAATCCTTAAATATGGTCTTGTCCAGTTCTATTTCTTTCTAAAAGGTTTTTGGACCCTTACATACTATCTTTCATGACTCAACCTATTTTTAATAATTTTTTTCTTTATCATTTTGTGCTGTATTATGTATTATATTTTTATATTGTTCACAAATTTTCACCTGTTTAACATGTTATTTAAATCCATCCATTTGCTTACTACTTTTTTCTTATTTGTTACATCTTTGAAAACAACCACAAAGAGGTATAATTTATATACAATAAAATGAATGCATTTTAAGTATAGTTTGATGACAAATGTGTGCACATGTATAACCGTTACTCCAATCAAGATATATAATACTTCCATGACCCCAAAATTTCTCTCCAGTCGAGCCACACGTTATACTTAGCACAAAGCAACCATTCATCTGCTTTTTGTCATAATAGATCAGTGTTTTCTACTCAAGAATTTCTTACAGATGGAATATGTTTCGTTCATCATAATGTTTTTTGCTGATTTATTCATGTTGCATATATCAATAGTTTGTTTTTTTAATGCTGCATGATATTCCAATTTATAAGTATCCCACCATTTTGTATTCATTAATGGGTTGATGGAAATTTGTATTGCTTCCAGTTTTGTGTTATTATGAATTATTATGAATAATTATTATGAAGTATGCCGTGAATATTTGTGAATAAGAATTTTTGTGGACATATGTTTTCAGTTCTCTTGGGTAAATACCTAGAGTGGAATTGCTGGGTTGAATGGTAAGTGCATGTTTAACCTCTGAAGAAACTGTCAAGCTATTTTCCAAAATGGTTGTACCATTTTGCATTCACAAGCAAATAGATCAGAACTCCAGTCATTCCACTTCCTTTCCAACCTTTGATATTGTCTGACATTTTCATATTAACCATGCTGGTGGGTGTTGTAGGCAAAATAACAGCTCCCCAGAGATATTCACTTCCTCTTTTCTAGACACTATGAATACATTACTTTACATAGCAAAAGGGATTTTACAAATGTGACTAAGGTTAAAGACATCTCTTATGGTGGAGAGTATCCTGGATTATCCAGGTGTACCATTCTTATCTCATGGGTTCTTAAAAGTGGAGAATCTACCTGGCTCTGGTCAGAGAGGGATGGAATGACAAAAGTAGAACCAAAAAGATGACAGGCTGTGTGCCAATGTTGGCTTTGAAGGTGGAGAAAGGGAATCATGGACAAAGGAATGTGGACAGCCTAAGAGTGGTTCTTAAGAAACAGAAAAGCTGCTGTTTTGAGTGGGGACCTGAACAAGAGGAGGGTCTGCGACAGGTCCAGGCTGCTATACAAGCTGCTCTGCCACTTGGACCATATGATCCAGCAGATATAATGGTCTGGAAATGTCAGTGGCTAATAGACATGCTTTTTGGGGTCTCTGGCAGGCCCCTATAGGAGAATCACAATGCAGACCCTTAAGATTTTTGAGCAAAGTCTTACCATCTGCTGCAGATAACTACTCTCCTTTTGAGAAACAGCTTTTGGCCTGCTACTGGGCCTTAGTAGAGACTAAATGCTCAACAATGGGCCACCAAGTTACCATGAGACCTGAGTTGCCATTCATGAGCTGGGTGTTGTCTGACCTACCAAGCCATAAAGTTGGGCACGTGCAGCAGCACTCCATCATAAAATGGAAATGGTTTATATGAGATAGGGCTTGAGTAGGTCCTGAAGGCACAAGTAAGTTACATGAGGAGGTGGCCCAAATGCCCATGGTCTCCACTCCTATCACATTACCTTCTCTTTCCCAGACCAGAGCTATGGCTTCTTGGGGAGTTCCTTACAGTGAATTGACTGAGGAAGAGAAAACTCGGGCCTGGTTTACAGATGGCTCTGCATGATATGCAGTACCACCCAGAAGTGGACACTGCAGTACTCCAACCCCTTTCTGGTGTGTCCTTGAAGGACAGTGCTGAGGGGAAAT